>DWFO01001912.1:0-14731 GCA_018246595.1 Mimoniades nurscia nurscia | reverse complement strand
TACTTATTTCATGATCTATCAATGATATAAATAACTTCTCACGAGTGATTATTACTACATACTCCTGAATGTGTAATATAAATACAAGCGGACATAAAATGATGCCTTGGCAAACTTCCACGTATCTCGTCTTAAAGGGTTATGAATTCGATAGCTCTCATGCTTGCCATACTGGAAAGTAATATTAAACCGGCCAAGTGGCGATTTGTCAACTAAGCGGGTGTTATTACAGTTTGTGCAATAACTCCGATACTCATTACCAGAGCCGGAAACTCGAGTTGCCGCAATTTAGGCGGCGGAATCAATTTAGATCGTTATTTGCATGAAAATTGTTAGGCACCAATCAATTTACTTACAGCTCGTGTCAATAAGGTTCTTATTTCATAGGGATTTGTAATTCTTACTTGCTACAACATTTAATATAAGCCAGACATTCTTTGCAATAGTATTTTTTTTATAATTCTTGATACAGAAATAACAATATTATGTCGGTAAAATGCTTCATAGATGTCATTAGTTCATAATAATATAAGTATATTTACACAGGTACTTATCACAAAATTATCATATTGTTATCAAAGTTATTACCTAGGAACATGTCAGTAAAGTAGTGAGTTTGGAAATGGTATATTTCACTCAACGGTACGCCAAGTGTACGCCGTCGTTAAGTTCGTTTGGATGCGAATAACATTGCCTGCTCATGTTACTACAACATTACGACATTGGTGCCGACCGTAAAACTCGCATGCGAGATCTAATCTGTACACTTGGTCTCAACCCCAAAATGTGCAGTTATAGAGATTTACATACCGATTTCGTTACTTTAAATGCGGTAGGAAGGGACATTTTGTGAATCGCTTATCTCTACCGGAGACAAACAGCTCATTAAAAAAATAATGTCTAAAAGTTTATTTCGTAAATGATTAATATAAGATTTTCTGATAACACAAAATCTTCATTCAGAAGTAAAACGTGGAACCGATTTGTGGATTCAATAAGCTATGTGTCAGTCCATCTGGGGTGATTAAGTGAAATCATACAGATGAAGTCTAGTTCGAGTAAAAACTACAGTAACATAACTCGGTAGCGTCACTGGGACTGTCGTCATTGACGCAATAAGCCCCAAGGTAATGTCATTAATCTTAATGCGACAGGCCGACTGGCCTGATTTTCGTTTTAGCGTATGCAAATTTTTAATCATCGTTGTGACAAGTGGTACCTGCAGGGATGACAACTGCCTTTTGTCATCTCGAATCAACCTTGTGCTATACTTGAACAGCAGTTGTTCACCACCGAACTTTAATTGATTAAGGTCTAATGACCCGAATCTAACTCGAACAAGATGACAAGTAACATAACCATGAGGTGCCACAATAATTTTTTACAACGTGTATTACAGAAACAATCTTCTAGACATAATTTCAAAACATTTTTAGAAAGCAATTAGACCTTTTGATTTTAAAATTATTTCTTACGATGTGCCTAATCTACCACTATTAAGTTTCCGTACAACTGAGTGTTTTGCGGAGTTTAAAGGACAGAACTGTGATTATATGCGCTGGTCTAGTACAGACTACAGATTGGAATGAATGATAGTTGCTCCAACAAAACATAACATTATTACAAATTTACCGGCACCCTATTGCCCGTATTCACTATAGCCAGTTCAAAATTAAATTCAAAATTAATATTATGTAAAAGAATGAATTTATAAAATTAAGTGGTTTTTTAAAGGAATCTGAACAACCACCGAATGATTTGTTACATATTCTTGGGAATATAAATATAAATATGATGTAGTATAAATGTAAACCGACGGAGCATAAAATACGTCTACTTGTCTTTTTAAAAGCAATTTATTTCACTACTAAACCCTTTTCGATCACATAGAGTAAAGAACATGATATAGTTTCTTGTTTAGATCCTGAAAAAATAACTGGCCGCTGAAAGGCTCTATGCGACCATAGTAGGTGGATTGCGCTTTCCATGTTTCTTGTTTCCCCAGGCTTCATTGGTAATTGGTGAATATCCATTACGGAGTCTTTCGTTGAATTGTCAATGATACCAAGGTGCAAAAAACAAATGAAAAAGCTACACTAAACAGAGAACTGCGGATAAAAACCGGGCAGTTTAACTAAATGGCTTACCGTTTTAAAAAAGCGCTAGATATATACCTAATTCTGTGCATTAGCGTATTAGCTCGCTAATCGACGAGCATTTTAAGTATATTTTTCTTCACCATTACGATTTTATTTGTGTGATCGTACAACAAATATTTAATTTGCTACTGCTACAAAACATTGTATCACCTGGACAGATGTTAGCAGATAGCCCAAATCAGTTTGCAAGGTAGCCGTGTAAGTTATGTACTCTACTGAACAAAGATCTTGCAGATAGAATGTTGCAGGAAGAACCTATATCGCACTTGGCTATCGACGACACTTTACTAATGAATCTCTTTAGTTGACTGATGCAACAGCGCTGTATGGTCAACGAGTGCCAGGAAAAGACAGGCAGTTAACAAGACGTATTGGGCAGTTAGTGTTTTTAAATTAACTGCGCAAAAGGTAATTTTACTGTTGCGTCTACCAGACGGTGTATACTAGGAGGCCTAATAACCGTTAAGTTAATACTTAGCGAAATATGCAATAGATTAAAGCACACCCAAATATTAATCGATAATTTAATGTTATGCAATCGCGGTATGGCGCAGTCTGCCTAGGCATATCTAAATGCCCTGACCGCTTATGGGCAGCAGCCTAGGTCGTGCGAGAAGCCGTGCTCTGCGATCCCCAACCCGCATGCCCAGCGTGGGGATTAACGGCATAAGGCCTATGTCCAGCAGTGCAGAGAACTGCAACAGGTTAGAAATGATGATGGATCTATTTACTCTTCATCAGCTGCACATAGTTTTACATAGAAAATGTCAAAGAGATAGTCAATGTCAGAAATTTTTTTTTGCAGCCGGACCTTGTGATCATAAACGATACGTATGATTTGAAACGACGTGACCTTAGTCGGCATATTAAATTATATGACATACATTGAAATTATACAGAAAATTCCAATCGTTCGCGTACGTATTGGCTATTATTTATTTATGTGTTATTTATCGCTTTTCGGCGTCATTGACAATACTAGCTCGTGTTTACTACGCGGCATGCGACCGTATGTCATGCGCAGATAACCCGATCGTCTTCTAAGTATTGTTGACAGCTCATTGTAAGGTCGACACGGACGACAGAATTAACATTGTTATTAATTAAACTTAATAGACTTTTCAATAGATAGATTATCTTCGGCATTATTTATTTGTATAGATATATTGTAGACATCAGTTAGTACTGTATTGCTATGTTACATCAGATCCAAATAGCGGATGCTTTTACCACCTTGCATTTAGCTACATGTAATCTCTGATGTATCTGATTTGTGATCGATATATGGCAATGGGCTCACCCCTACTCCATAATGTAACGAAAATCTAACTGGTGAAATGTGGGAGCGAACTACACTCCTCTGTCTACCTCTTTGGAGATTACAAGCGTGATCTTACATTAGCATTGAGTAGTGTAACCCTTGTTTGAGCCTCAGTAATAATCTCTCGTCACCTCGAGTCGACTATCCAGCCGAAAACCGCAACATAGCCCTCGAATGTCGCTTGTCGCAACGCATTCAGAATCAATATGATTTTGACAATCTACCATACCCATCGCGAGTATGCTGTAAATTATCAGCGATTATTTAATAATTACAATAAACATGTTCTCGTGCTGTGTCAACAGCGTCATTAACATCTATATCATTAGCAGCTTGTATCAGTCCACTACTAAACATAGGTCTCCCATAATGAACGCCATTACGCCATGTTCAAGAGATATATACATATATACTTATGCACATGGAAAAACCAGTGGTGACGCAAGAGTTTTTTAACCAAATACCTAGTTTTGGGACAGTACCTACCTGTGCACGAAGGAATCGCATGTCTGAGTTAGGAATAAAGCTTACTTAAATAACATCAATTACTGTATGTCTAAACATCTAACGGGTAAAACATTCAGTATAATTACTAATAATAAGACGAATAATTTTTTGATTTCCTAATTTATACGTTAATATAATATACTATATGTAGACAATATTTTAAAGAAAAATAATGCATTTCCAGACAACATAATACTTTTTAGTGCACCGTATTGACTGCTATTGTGCAGGTAACAAATTTACAACATCTATCTTCGCGCCGTAGTGCCAAATTACGATTCCTTTCATTTCCACGCCGAAGATATTATTGCCCTTCGACAGTCCGACATGCACCTTACCTCGTTGTCACTTGCTAAATGCCAACATGGACCTGTTCGGTGACCCACTGCGTTTTTACATCGATCTCCTACGTAACATCGATACAAAGTTGCGACATGGCTCTTCGATAATTTCGCTGTTCACAACTCACAACACAACACTGTCCCGACGGCTCGCCGGTGGCGCGCGCGGATGAGAAATAAAATTGCTTTTCTTAAAACTTAATGTGATTTACGTTAAGTGCGCTATGTTTTCGCTGATAGTAATCGTTAATATTTATTTGGCTATAAACATTTTAGGATTCGGATACAATGTTACAATTCACTATTTTATTACGCATTTATTTCGAGACTTGGTAATAATTACATATGTATAATGATATAAATTAACATTAAATCTCATTAAGTAAATGAGTATTTCATGCGAAATCATGCAACTAAAAATATGCGTTCTAAAATCAAGTAAGTTACATATTAATTGATTTTTAATTAGGACAACAGCTTCATGTGGATATTAATGCCACTAATACCAACACACACATATATTTATACATGACTACTTTTTAATTTCACGGTACTGCCTGAATTTGGCTAATAATTAAACTGTGGAGGAAATATAAATATATCAGGGATGCTATTAACCGAAACGGTGAGGTTCTTTAAAGAGCAGAAAAATTATATGAAGGTCCAACAGGCATTAAGATAAATCCTTCAAAGTAGATTCTTACGGATTGAATCGAACATTGCCGTGCGCCAATTAAAACAAAAAATACTTTCCTTATAAATATTTAATGCACCACAAATTCTGTCCGAATGCGTCCATTCGATACGTATCGCTTAAGGGCGGTACAAGTCGAAATCCACCACGCAGAAGGCGCTATTATCTCATGTATGTAGAGGCGAATATCCCGTAGCGATAATTTGGAAATCTGTAGTATGATAGTCGCCAAGGATATCCTCTAATTAGGTGATAAATACTGGTGCACGCCCCCAAACATCGGGGCCCGCTGTAATTGCTCGTAATTGCAATTTATTACGTCCATAATATTACATGGGATCGGTAATTAAATCTAATGTGATACGGAACCATTTTGGGATAACTATAAATTGCATAATGCAATAAAACAAAATACTCTTAAATAAGCTAGCAAAGTTTTAACAGCACCGTGCTAGGGTTGGCTCCACAGCCAATGCTAAATAAATTGTTCACGTTCAAGTGTTACAAATTCTAAAAAATAACTTAAGTATTTAAACAACCGTATGCTAAATACTGGTTCTTGTATTATAAAATTAAATTATATTTTACTAGAACTGTATATTTTGTATTTCAGTAACATATACATAGTTACCACTTAGTCTGGAATGGAACTTATTAGTCTCATGTGCGTGACGTTAGCTAGTTCGTTCGTTGAGTTCGGAAAGTTTAAAACTATGTAATAAAGCCTTTAAAACTATGTAATCATGCGTGTAATACCTCAAGAGGTAGACAGAGAAGTGTAATACACTCCCACGTTTCAACAGTTACGTTTACGTCCCACTGAGAAATGAGTGGTGAGCATATTGCCATACACCGGGCACATATTATGTATACAGACGCCAAGCCACTACTAAAAAATCTAATTTAAAAAAATCCAATATTGCTCGACCTGTAATTTGAACCCAGGCCCCTTCGATCGGCAGTCGCGCTTGGAAACAACGCGACCAACGAGGCAGTCAAACTTTTCAATTCACGTGATAGCTGTCTGTCCGATTTTCCTAATATATCAGTACATCAGTAATAAAAATTCATGTCAGTTACATATGATTGCTGTATTATATCGCACAATTTGTACATATACATATGTTACGTTCATTTTCTTAAATGACTTGATAAGTGAATATTATCGCTTCATATAAGTGCGTATATTGCCTCTACATTAAAGTTTAATTTACATCGGTAGCGCACAATAGAATCAGCAGGTTGGATGACAGGACAGGTGTTCACGCACGAAGCTGTGTGGGAGGACACGCAGATATCTCTGATCTATGTTTTTGGAATACTCACCCAGGGTCATCACAATAAAAACGTCAAAAATTATAAATACAGTAGAACCTCTATAAGCCAAACTTCAAGGGAGACGACAAGAAAATTGAGTTATATAGTTTTCAACTTATGGAGGTTTTTAACTTAAGAGATTTTGATTTGACGTAAAGAACTTGACATTCATTCATACTAATTTTGAGTAGAGAGAGGTGAAATAAATAGAAATTCAAGTTACAAAGGTAAGAAACATATTTTAATTTATTATTTATTAACCGAATTATTATTTCAAAATATCTTTACAATATAAAAAAAGCAAGCACGTGTTAACGTGAGTCATACATTCTTTATTAATCTTAATCTTATTTATTATATTCTCCCAAATTGTTTTGTTACAAATAATGGTGTACTTACAATAACAGCAAATTTTTGAAGTCAGTTGAGTTGTAAAGTTTGTAAAATAAAACAGTGCCATATTCGAGATACAGAGGTACAATTTAATTTTTTGAGTAATAGAGGGAAAATATGTACCGAAATGGCTTGCGGGGACTCACAGAATATTTCGACTCATAGAGGTTTCAGATTTCAATTAATGGAGGTTTTAGATTTATCAAGGTTCCACTGCATATCCTACATAAAGAAATATTTCTCGTATGTGTAATTTTAATCATAAAAGCTCTGTTAGTTATTCAATATTAAAATGAATATAATTTTTTATATTATTTGTTCATTAATGTTGGCAACATATTAAGAATTCTTCATACAAGTCCATACAATGTTAACTTTCAATAAACCCTTTACAAATAGATAGAACATTGAACTAATAAAAGAGATGACATTTTTAAACATAAAAAGAAATTTCTATTGGGACTAAAATAAAAACAAATACAATACAATACAAAAACGGGTTCTAGTATGTTCCATGTTGGCAACCCTATCGATTCCGTTAGGCACGCGCGGCAAGTACAGACGCGCGAAAATCATAAAGATGGCCGCTGCCCGCGACAGACGACGTAAAGCGAGTGTGCGATGCTATCTTCTGATCTTGGGGGATATCTCACAAGCACCAACACTACTAAATAACGACGATTTTCTATGTACGTAGCATGTTATGACAGATAAGATGGCTAGTATAGTAGAATTTAATAATTGTACGGAAATTACAGGATATTTTATGGTGTACAGATCTTAGAGAAGGATGAATTCTCCGTTCGTGGAAATCTAACTATTTTTCCATGGTCATATCCATTTCATCGCGGGAAGGACGTAGGGATATGCCGGACTCCTGCCGGCTAAAGCCTCATGGTATTTCTCTAAACATTCTTGATAGTCATGGCGTTGACCCCTATTAAGATTCACTCTTATTGTAACTTAATCCTTAACTAAGGAATTTGCTAAGAAGGAAATAAGGAATTTGATAAAAAAATACTACACGATATAAGTAAATTCTGCCTACTGCAAATTAATCAGAATTCTCAGAACAATTAACTGCTCTTTTGCTTTATGGAAGCGCGGAGTTTAACTGTGTAAAATTATTTGTTAGCTAATCTTTCATTTAATTGACAATAAAATCTTCCACCAGATTGAGTCATATTTTAGGAATGGCTATGCATTTTTTGCCTCCAGTGTTTTTTTTTCTAAGTGCTCGTATGCTGTTGATACTAATGGACTTCACAGCTTCACCGGATTTAGCGGCGAGTCCAAGTGGCTTCGGCTGGAATTTCAGGGATGTAGGAGGAGTAGGACTGAGATTCAGCACCAAACTTAAACCACAGGCTCCGCCCGATGAGACAGGGTGACTTCAGTACCGTCATTCAGAACTTACTTGGGCGCCATCTCTTTCCGAATCTTGGAATATCGCCACAACAACTCCAACCGTTACTATTTAAAGAGAAAAGTTTTTAGTTCAAAATAGAGTTGTTACACTTGTCTGAAGGTAATTCGTATTATACGTGTCAATTAATGATTGAAATAATTCACCAATTCATACTTAAATAACGCGGTAAAGTATCCTATTACTTTTTATATAGAGGTGGGGGGGGGGCATTAATTTCAGCGAGAGAGAGATTAACGAACATATTATTATAACTAAAACTGATTAAGTGAGTACTACGGTAAAAGAACTTAATTTCTTTTTCCGGGAGAAGTAATTCATGAATCCGGATCTAATAGTTACGCAAATGAAATGGATCAATAACACTGTTACTAAAACAAGAATTAATGAGAAATAAAATAGATTCGAAAGACGTGAAAACGATTAAGGATTGAATCTAAAAAAATTCGAATGTATGTCAAATATTTTTAGGTGTATGTTCTTTAATTTAAAGTTTTAGAGTAACAGGCGAACCGTGGTCCATTTGCGGACCGCGATAGGTCGAGCCTCGGACCGCTAAATATAATAATGTATTGAAACCACATATAAATTAACACGTAAGGTAGAAGAAGGTAAGGTGGACCGTAAATTTGACCATTTTCCTCGTTTCCTCTATAAATACCACACTTGATTATTTTTACATGTTTTTTTCTGGACCTCGTGAAATTTTCCCCACCTTATCCGGAAGCCACCTAAAACTGCTTGCCGACTTGATCTAGGGAGATGAACTATAAAGTATTATATTAATAAATTAAGGCCATTTAGTTACTTGTAAGCCAACCCTAAAATCGCTAATACATCCATTTGTGTCAACCCTACTATTATTAACCGTGTATTGAAAACTTACTTCGGAAAACGCTGACCGTGCTGCAGATGGTTCTGTGTGGTAGTATCGAGACCACCAAGCTTGTGAGAATGTTATTTTTGCCTTATTTCGCGGAGAGGAAAGATGAAGTTGCTATTTCGAAATATGAATATTTCAATAATTGCCCAAGTATTGCTTGAGTATTAAATCTTCGTCAAAAGTTTTAATACTCGTAACTAGCAAGTAACACAACAATACTGATTCAATGCAGAGAAAACAAATACATAATTAAATATAATTATGTATATTGTCGTTTGATTATGTACCGACTACTCATGTCTGTTCTTTCGGTGGCGTCCTTGCTGCAAACAAACGTAAAGATAGGCCGATACATAGATAATCATGTGTATAAACACTCACGAAATTTTTGACAGTAAAATATTCTCGTTACTAGCTAATTACCTATTACATACATATATGTATAGGTATAATGATTTTAATAATAGAACATTATCGCGACAGCTAAGAAAAGAAGCGACCTTACGTATTTTAGTCTGACTCAAAAGACAATAAGTATAATATTACAGAATATTATACGGTGGCGTAGCGGAAGGCGAGTGGGTGTGGCGCCGCCAGCCTCTAATAGAATACTGCAGTAATTATGAGACGAGAGGTACAAGTGCTGGCTGCAAATGGAAATTACTGGTACTGAGGAAGATATGCCTTCCTGGTTGGTTAAATTATTGTTTACTGTAGAAAGTTGGTTGAACTTACATCCTGGCACAAAATGCCCGCAATGCCTGCTTACACGTATTTCCGCCGATAAGCAGTGAACGCTGCTTATGTCACTGCAGGGTAGAAGGTAGACAGTTAAAAAGATGTAGTAAACATAAACAAAACGAGTTATTCATAAAAACTTTCAACGCAGTCCTCGACTGCAATAGATCTGCCATCGTTTACCATTAGGCGGAAATGTACATTAATATGTATGTCAACCAGATCGTTTGAATATTGGTTACTTCTATTACAACACATATCTATCTTCTACGATTACTTCTACTACAATAATAGCGTATGTATATATATATGTATGTATATATGTATTTTTATATGCATGTATATATGTGCGTATGTATGTAACCATTCCGACACCGGTCTCTTTTCACAGCGAGAAGTTTAATGCCACAGTGGACTATACCAGCCTGTTACCAGTCGGCAGGCTTCAGATGCCTTGGGAAACATTACGGTGAATTAGTACGATCATTATAGCGATATGTCGATATCAATAAGTTCGTAATATTAGAGTTACCAGAATCGAACCTCCGACCGGCTAAGAGAAAATCTCTAATAGAAAACACTAGACTCTATTGCTCTACTAATATGCAGCTGCTCAAGGCAATTGCCATACGCTGACAAATAGAAAGATCACTCGGGGTAGTCTGTTACGTTGCTTGTAGACTTTCCTAGTAACAGAAGTGTTGTCAGTTTAGTCCGCATTACAATAACCTGACGCCTGAAATCTAAGCCCGAGGCTCCTGAACAGCGTATCGATATTGTGATTCATGTTAAAACAGTCGATATGCATCGGCATATTAATGAGTACCTAGTGCTGAATTGGGAACCTGACAACATAATATAACATATCGGTGAAGAGGACCGACCCTAATAAATCTTAATCACACGTTATACCAATGCAAATTGCAATGTTTTGACTCTATGCACACATAATAAATTAGTATTAACAACATGTCTGTTAATAAACAAGACTTGCGAGATAATTTCCCAGTCAAAGTTTATCTCGGCCACGCGATAGTGACAAGCATGGGACGTATGTATGTACGTGTTACCGGGAACAGATTACGAAAGTGTTTGACAGCCCTGCACGTGACATGGAGATATTGGACCGGTCATTAACCTTTAATCTTAGCGAGCTAGTTACATGGTGTCAACGGAGGAGTGTTGTTGCATTAACGATTGAAATAGATAAAACAAATGTACATGAGTCTGATTCGCGCTACTTACATGTGTATGTCGTAACAAAATGTCCATACACAGGAAACAAATATAACAAAAATAATTCTTTTTTGCCCATTTTTACTGTCCCAGTCTTGTGTTACGCCACTCCTCTCAGAATGAGAGTGACAAGGACCATTATAGTCTTGCAACGTCATCCGTCTTAAAATTTTTAGGTGTTATTATAAATAACAACCTGTAGCACTAATCAATAGAAGACACGTCATTTTGGATGCATCGATTAATTGGAAAAAAATAACTTAATTCTGTTCACATTTATTTCTTGGGTAAACACAAGGAAAAATCTGATATCCTACAGAAAGGTATGGATCGTAACAGGTTTGAACCGTCACGCGCAGGGTCGGCGCCGGCTGCGACATGTCCGCGCACACGTACAGCGAGCTAATTGAAGTTTTCGCTGCACTTGACCCCCCGCTAACGGTACAACTAAGCCTTACAATCCGCTGAACAAAGAACACATTACATATATAAGTGGTATTATTATTATTAACAGGGTTTCCAAGGTCCATCGTATACCTAGAATCCAATCGCAATTGTCCGTGGACCACACTGATACCAAGCGAGGCTCTGGCGACTGGGCGACAAGCAGCGGTGTACGCGGTGAGAGAATCTGTACTTTGTGCTTTGTGATACCCAACTGTAGATCGAGACAGGCCGCTCACTATAAAGTTCATAATTACTTTTGTTAATGACAGTAATGCCAATGCATCGATGCATTTGCAAGGATCACACCTACTCGCGGCGGAACCGCATTGCCGGCTAACAGCTACTGACCATATAATCGTTTAGATATTGTTTTTTAAATTACATTGCATTAATTTGAACATGTTGAGGTTAAATTGCTTTCTTTATGAACTCGCAATGTATGCCGTGCCATATTCTGACCGCAAGATAAAAAACACAGCTTCATTTAATAAATCTGTATACATTCGTCTCTTAGAAGCCGCTATATTTATCAATAAATTGATGCTTACTAATAATTTCGACTACCTGAATGATATTTTCAGACTTTATAATCTGTAGTGTGACGTATATAATCCGTATAATTCATTAGTTTCTTCTTCTTAAGAATTGAGTTTCCTTAGATGATATAAAATTGACTGCCTCGTTGGTCGTGTTTGTTGCAAGTGCGACTGCCGATCGGGAGGTCCCAGGTTCGATTCCCTAGTCGAACACTACAAAATTTTCTAATTTAGATTTTCTAGTAGTGGTTCGGAGTCTTGATATGTGCCCGATGCATGGCAATAGGCTCACCACCTATTCCATAGTGTTCTGCATTCATCTGCCTACCTCTTTGGGGATTACAGGCGTGAAGTTACGTTTTTTTTTACAACTTACTTAAAGTTACAGCTTACTTGAGGAAGAATTTACTTGCGGTTGGATACATTATGGGCTAAATATCTGTATTGATCATAGAAAAATAGTTGATATATTCAAATAAGTAGAAAAAGTATAATGCAAGCGATTTTTTGTGTCGTACCAAAACGAAAATGGGAATGAGCCTTGTAGGTTTCGTCTTATTATTATAACATTAGGTCCCTACGGGGTTGTCTCTGTAGCTCGGGACTAGAATTCGAGCTACGTATCTCCTGCCTGTCGTAAGAGACGACTAAAAGCCTACGTAGCCTATTATCACTCCCAGGGTAACGGGTACCTTTTGAAGGTTTAGTAAACAAAAAGTTGACAATCCTACATAACTCGGTATCTCTCCCAGGATATCGGGTACCTTTTGAAGGTCTCTTCCCCGTACCGCTCTCCTTACAGGCCTAACATGTTTCTTCTAAACATTTACATTTTTCACTTTTTTCATACCTTTTTGTCTTTCCACTTTAGATTTTAGAGTGTGAGGATTAAAGCCATAGCCCGCTATGGTGGCCCAGTGCGGGTTGGCAGAATTCACACGTCTTAGAAAACATTATCTTACTTTGTATATGAACTCCCAGGTATGTATGCAGTTTCCTAATGATGATTTCCTTTACCGTTATAGCAAGTGATATTTAAGCTAAATTTTAAATTTTTAATCTATTTGGTATGTATTTCATAAACGCAGCGTATTAGTACACGTGCTGGTATCCGGCGGAGCCTAAAACTCATATCACCGTGTGGCGACAGGTCTATGAGTATAGGGTATGTCTATGTGTGCGTAGCTGTTTCGAGTGTGTGTGCTGTTCCCCGGCGTATTTACTAACATGGCGCCTGGCTGTCTCCCGCTCGGCGTGATAGATTTTACCACACAACACAATAAACCAACACTTAATATAATAAAAAAAACATGCGATTCAGTACGAGAAACGGTTAAAATTATATATACCTACAATATCAACACAATTTCAGTCCAATAATAATAATAATTAGCATTCTTTATTTTGCTATGTATAGAAGGTTGGTTTGAAGATTATTGTCCTGTGGTATGATATGTAAGTATGTGCAGTGTGAAATAGTAGGAATGTATGAAAAAAGTGGGAAGCTAAAGTTGAAAACATTTTAAACTAATGTGGCGTACCTGAGATTAAGACTCTCGACACTACTGGGACTCCACCGTTAATCTTCAGTCAGCCATCTTGCCACTGCGCTAATCTGGCGTACCTACTTTTGAGCTAAATACGTTTTTCTACAGAGAGACTACAGTTTGACTTTATTGTCTCGTGGCCGAGCTACGGTACAGTGTGGATTTAACGGCGCGCTACACTAGCGATGCTCCGACAGGTACTGACAACCAAGTTGCTGATACACACTGCACTGGAGTATACAATAAGACGTACATCCAATCCTCGCCTCCGCGTTACCGGCATGGTACGCGTTGGTAGCAGAGTCGCAGCGGAAGCGATTCTATGGCTAGCGAAGCTGAATAATGAGCGGGGAATCGTGTGTCCAATTTCCATCCAGGATAAATAATATTGTGGTGAACATTTGTTGCGTGTTTGGGTGTAAAATAAACCAATTGCATCTGTCTCTCTTCTTCTCTCCCTCTCTCTGTCAGTAACAGGGCAATACAAGCCAGTAGCGGGAGCCCCTGATTCCCGCACTGGCAGTAAGTGGATGCTTGAGTAACCAGACTAGTAGACTACGCTTCGTTTTACGTTCTGTTTATTTTGTAGGGCGATAATAGAAACGGTAAGGTAAAGTGATCGAAATTTTAGGCGAATATTTTTTTTATTAAAAAACAATATGACAATTAGGAGGACGTATCTTTTGACAGAATATTAAGCAGCATTTTATCAATTAAATAATACGACAATTTATTTAGACAGTAGCACTACTATTTACTTTGTACCTAAACTAAAAACTACATGACGCATTTTTTCCCCAAAGACGTAGGCAGTGGGGTGTAGTCCGTAGTGCACTTTCACGTTTTGCTAGTTACGTTTACATCCTATTTACATTAGGATAAAAACGGCTTCGATTCATTGCACTATTGGTTTCCTTACTACACGTTTCGTAAGTATTTGCCTATACGATTAAATTATGTACAGGCGCGATTGTTTTATGTTTCATCGGGACAGCTGGAGTAGTTTCGGACCTATCGAAGTACCTCCTTTGGTCTTTTCTGCTAGTCTCATAGGTACTGGTACTGGTACCGGAGACGGAATATTTCGAAAACACAAATCAAATCAAATCAAATCAAATCAAAATATTTATTGCGTAAACTGTTTACAAATTTGTTGATGGTCTTAGTAGGTACAGCAAAGTATGTA
>DWFO01001911.1:0-14731 GCA_018246595.1 Mimoniades nurscia nurscia | reverse complement strand
TCAGCCGTCTGGTTACCATACCACAAGCTCTGTCGATGCTTACTTTGGGATCAGATGGCCGTGTGTGGAGATGTCCCAAGTTATTTATAAAGCTTTCGATTTATTTATGACCTGAAATGTGCGTATAAACTGATATAAATGATGTTTATAATTACAGTAGTGATCAACTACTGTCTTTCGAAGTTTTAGTCAAACAACAACTGCAATCTCTGTACAATAATGTGTTGTAGTTCAATATATTATGTACATACATCACGTGTCAATCATATATGACGGGATGATTTAACAAAAGTATTAATATTTAATGCGATTGGTAACTGTGAAGTGACGAAGGCAGTAAACGAGCAGGCCAGCAGTCCCAAGTGGCTGCTGTCGCCCACAAGCGGCAGCTACGCACATCGAAACACAAATTATTTTGACAACAATTGCTTTACGGTAAAAATATGTGGAGTGACAGAACCTGACCAGACCCACTGCACACACGTCCTACGGCGGATGAATATAACAAGCGCTGGACTATTAGGGTGCTAAGGCGGACAGTCCATAAATGGGTTCCGAAGGTCATCAAATATTACGCTACGATTATAAAAACTTTTTATAAGCGCATAAGAAGTAAACCTTATTCGTAACACTACGACCACGTACAAATTTCAAGATAAAATCTTCACGAATGGTTTTTGCTATGAATATCAATAAAATATTGTCACATGTGTACCAACATGTGTGTTATGTACCAACCTAAACCCGTGTAGAAGTTACGAGGGTCGTAATTTATGCCCGATAATAAAACACAACTTTTCCTGCACAATACAAATGATAACAAAATCACTTACATCTCAACATACTGTTATATTTTATATATCGTACACGAACAAAGTGGTATTTAATAAAAGATCCCAAGGCACTGCAATATTTTTTACCGTGAGAGACTAAATATACCTACAATAGATTGTTGTTTCTTTTATGGATAGAAAAAACAATCATGTAGGTACATACATAAACTAAATTTATGAAAAGTGATCATAATCGTATACGTAGGAACTTATAGCATTTCAAGATTGCTACAATATTTCTACGCAATACTAAAGTTCATGAATATGAACCCTAGCCATACTTATACATATAAAGATACACATGAACAAATTGATATATGACGCAATTTAAAATGGAATTCTCTGATATTCTTGTCGCTGCAACGGAATGTCGTTATCTAGGTCTCACTTGTTCTCTACTCGGATGGATTTTTATAATACGATGAAACAATGCTTTTTATTCAGAATTTACGGGCATATTCCTAAACTGGTGCAATTCTTATCTAACTAATAGAAAATCTACAGTTGTAATGGGAGGATATACGAGTAGCTCTAGACCCTGCACCACCTATTCTGGATTTCCACAAGGACCCCATCTCGGTCCCTTGCTGTTCAACATTTTTATAAATATATTTATAAATGTTTCAGCAACTGAAATTTTTACATGTTCGCCGATGACCTAAAGTTTTATAAGACGGTGAATTCAGGCGATGACGAACACTTACTGCAAGTTGACCTTGACAATCTTGTCGCGTGGCGAAAATGAAACGGCATGATCTTGATGAGAGTACCGAGGTTCAAAAACCTCTTTATCCTCGTAGATCTGAAATGTTTCTTCTACACTAGCCACTCTCTACATACCGTTATACTGAGAAATAAAGCGATGCGAATGAAATCTTATACAGTGGAGATGTGTCAGGCCTTCAACAGTTGCGAAATGAGAATGTGCTCAGCTGTGAGATGGAAAAGTTTTGCAGTTGACATACATTTTTTGTGACTTCAGGTAAAAAGTATGTAATAGTCCCAGATAGTGAGCTGGAAGCAATAGAACCTACCGACATGCAATTTTTGTTTAGCGGCAAACTAGTTGTAGTTGAACACATTCCACGGTGACATTTTGTGGCAGCCCGTGTTTGTGAGCCTGATACAATACTGTGTCTATTAAGGTAGTATGTTCAGCGTTTAAGGGCGCACATTTCGCGGGAAATGTCAAGCTCTTGGTCGTTCGACTGGAATGTGAGGCTTTGACGCCACACAGCGTGTACTGTATCGATCCCTTTACTATACTACATAATGTATATTGTATTGGCCCGTTGATCCAGTGGTTCGTAAGGCAGACTACTGAGTCGGGGTTATGATATCGGGTTCCAGATGTGCCAAGATATTTATTTATTTAATTTATGTATATATACTTTAACATGGACCGTACGAGACTTCTAGAGAAAGAAAAACGCTCTTGAAATATGATTCTGCAGGAGGATGGTAGTTTCATGTTGACGTACAAAAAGTGTTGTAATGAACCAATTTTGAATAAATGTTATTTGAATTTGAATTTGGATGCTCCGACGATCGTGGACTGAATTCCATACGAACGTCTCCATGCTAAAGAGCAGCATCTATCACCAATTGTTCTTGGAAGAATTTTGACGTTCCTTGTGTACATATGACAACATGTCCATAGAAAGGACGAGGTCCCGGGCTACCCCCAATGCGACAGACGGTAGACCATCATAGTATCGGTAGATCATAATCATCGGCCTATTGCAGCCCACCGCTGAGCACGGTCCTCCCCTGAGGGATAGAGCCCATAATCCCCACGCTGGGGATCGTATAGTACAGCATCTCGCACGGCCTACGGTGCTGGCCATAGGCGGCAAAAGCATTTTAACAATCGGTAGATGTTCCCACTAAATAAACTTTAATTTATGTCTAGTCTAAAAAGTTCTCATTTCATTTTTCCTTGTCGATCCATCGTATTCGCTCCTATCTCGGGAATCCCCCATTTGGAAGAGATTCAAATACTTAAATGGAATATAATTATGCCTATATTTCATGCATGTGCTTGTAACTCATTGAAGAAACGTCATGTGTAACGTACATATGTATACAAAACATTTCTGTATCATATGCACCATCAATAATATTAAAATACCTATAATATTTAACGCATTTAACACTTGACTAACATTGAAAATAACCTTGGTTATTAGGTAACATCAAATTTGGGGAGTTTAGTCATGTAGTTAGTCAAATTTAAAAATTGTCAATGAAAATTATTTTATTTTGCTACATATTTTTTTACATACAAACTTGTTCAAATATACATATTTGATAAACATGCCAGACCTATATCATTAGAAAGACAATACAAAGATATCTTTAATGGCAGAACATTAAGAAAATTTAGACGCTTGCGCTTCCCCGCGGAACGTTAATGTCTTCGCCAACAGTCATTCGACACCTTGTTACATTTGTATCGTTCCTATTAACGATACTCTGTATTAGGGACAAATGTCAAATACATATTATATAATACATATTATATAATACAAATTATACAATTAAGGGAGAAATGCCATGATACAAAAATGTTTGTTAACTTACGGAAAAAGTACAATAACAACATAATACATATGATGTTTGTTGTCAGGCGCGGCGTCACATCCCGAACTAGACAGAGCTAGTGCAGTGGTCTGTGGCAGCCGCTATGCAAATGTAAATTTTCAGATAAATACAAGTACAAATACTTTTACCCCCTATACTGAAATCAACTACTCGTGTTCTGCTTATAAATATTTCTCTGTGGGATTCGGGTCAGCGATCAGATTCCCTTTTCAGTTCAATGAGGCTCATTTTAAAAGACGAAGTTATGTACTGAATAAATAAAATCATTAAGTCAAAAAATATTAACTGCCTCATTGGTCGTGTTGGTTGCAAGTGCGACTGCCGAACGGGAGGTCCTGGGTTTGATTCCCGGGTCGAGCACTACTAAATTTTCTAATTTAGATTTTCTTGTAGTGGATCGAAGTCTGGACATGTGCCCGGTATATGGCAATAGGCTCACTACCTATTACATAGTACATACATAAATATCTTCACGCCAGGTCCCTTGCGGGGTAGGCAGAGAGCACAGAGTGTCAAATATCTCTATTCTTACACACCTGTCGTGCTTCGTCAACATCCATCACTCTCTTCATACATGCACGCCGGTTGTATACAAAATGTAATGTCATAAAATAAATAATCAATAATAAATAAGCAACTTAAGGTATGTTCATGCCTTAATGAATAAAAATATAAATAATAATTGTATCTTTTAAATCGGAAATAATTGCAAAGTTTTCCAAAGAATTAAATTCTTTAATAACGTCGAAAAGTTCACCATCTTCACAAATGGATACATACGTCAGTGGCACCACGTACCATCTATTACTCTCGCCGATGTCCGCGCGATCCATCGGCGAGTGATGTATGACCCGGCCCAAGCGTTTGATAGTGAAACGATTCAAGCCGTCAATGCTGATACTAAGCGACATTACTCATTCGATTTAACATAGGAAACCGGGAATTTTAGTTTTCTTTCATGCGATTTTGTTATAAATAGATTATTTATATGAATTCAATTCATTTTTACAAACATACAACTAATATTGTGCCGAAATTGTTATTATACGTTATTTATATGTAAACGTATATATGTATGTACACATTTTGGTAAGAAACTATTAAGTGCATCATTTTGGTCGGGTGGTAGTATACGCGACTAGTGATTGAAAGATCCCGGGTTTAAATCCTGGATAGGATACGTTTGGATTTTACTTCCTTAGATTTTCCAGTAGTACACATTTTTAGTTCTAGTCTGGGTTTATGTGGGTTTAGTGATTGTAGTCTGGATTTGTGTCCCATGTATGGAAATAGGCTCAGCCCTAGTCCATAGAGGGACATATGTAAATGTAAATGGTGAAACGGAGATTACAGATTAAGTTATGATTATTTATAACATAACGATGGCCACATTTTGATTAAATTTCGTTATTAATGTATAATAAGCGCTTGGAATGAAAATCAGACTGGTTAAAAAAAGTTTATTTAAGATCATGTCTGGCTCGGGAACATGTGGTTCCGAGCCTTTGGTTGAAATGGTTTGGTTGGTTGAAATTTTCCCTTTTTATGGTCAAAGTATGATTCCCCATTGCCCACAACAACGAAATGGCCTTCAACGTAGGATTTTATAATGACATTTAAGACATTATATGTATTAATAGAAATAGGTACGTATAGTGAAAATAAAATATAATAGTGTCATCAAGACTGGACAACTCATAAAAGACGAGAAGATTTAATTATACACTGAACATGATAAGTGAAATTCAAACAACACTATCTACACACACACACATTTATTGCTTAAATTTTGTTTTCTTGTCCTAATTAACAGCGCAAACAAATGAGTGAAAAATAACCGGCAAAAGATTTAGTTGACTACAAAGACTATGTAATTTAAAAAGGCTGTCAGTTAAAGAAAATCCGACGTCAACCGTGAAGCTCGGTCCAATTAATTGACTGCGGAATCAGGAAAATGGGTCAGCGTTTAGGGAGAGAAGCGAGTGTTGTGAGCTTAGACCGCTGTAAACACGTTGAAATGTAACGTTCATATGTATGTTATTATTACGAGTATATTACATTGTTACATCACATTTTACACATGTTCTTCGATATGTCGACTGCCTCGTTGGTCGTGTGGTTTCGATTCCCGGGTCGGGCACTGTTAAATTTTCTAATTTAGATTTTCTAGTAGTGGTTCGGAGTCTGGATATAATCCCTGAACTGGGAATCGAACCCAGGACCTCCCGTTCTGCAGTCGCAGTTGCAACCAACACGACCAACGAGGCAGTGCAGTATAATTAATATACATATACTAAAATATTCATGCGTTTTGAAATAAGTTTCTTTCTGTCTAAAACATATATTATTAAGAATTCATATTTTGTAAATGTTTATAAAGTAATTTTGAACGAGAGGGTTTCATTAAAACAAACTGGAGCATTAACAATATTTTTGAACGGAGGCTTTCTCTAGTGACATTAAGCCTTGCAATGAAGGGATTTCGTGAATCCCCACCCTTGACGGGATTAAATTTGGTGTCAAAGCTTGAAATATATTTTATATATGAGATAAAGACACTCGAGTTTTGGAATTATAATGAAGTAAAAAAAAGTTTGGAAAAGACCGCTAAAAATGTATAAATAGATGCAACTTATTGCAAAATCCTATATATGTATTACAAATATGAATGTGTATGTCACAGTTAAGTTAACTAATTAGCTAGACGAGTGACCGTAAGCGTGACTGCCTATTGAGATGCCTTTAGTTTAAATCTCGGGTCGAGTACCATTAGAATTTTTCTAACTTGAAATTTCTTGAAGTGGCTCGGGCTTTGGATTTTAGCCCCGTAGGCTCACTACCTAGTGCATCATGGGACATAAACGTAGCTGGTGAAACGAGGGAGTATACTACATACTTCTGCTTACCTCTTCGGAGATTATAGGCGTGATGTCACGTTTACACTGCAGTCTTGTCTGGTGATCTGCTGCCCTATTTAGCCTGATATTTTGCTTATTTTGTGATTATAATTTGTAGGCACATTGCACTAATTTTAAAAATAAACAAGAAAAAATGTAACATTCTCACATATCGATACAATCCTACCGTAATTATAGAATATTTCAACAGTGATTGTCGGCGGCACTCTACATTCATTGTACGACTGCAACAGCACAAAATGAAATACTTTATCCATAACTGTTGGTGCATTTTCATTTAACCATTGCCGTTTTGATTCGTACAAATTGCGACATGTAAATAAATAAATAAATAAAACAAGCGCTTCCGACATTTCGTACGCGATGCAACAATAATACAACCACGGTGAATTTTAACGAACTGTAAACAAATTTAATTAATAACAACACTTCGCGCGCAACAACACAAAAAAGAATATTATCGGAAAATTCGTGATTTTCGTAATCCAATTTACGGCCGCTAAAAAGTTATCGGACGTTTTGGTCTAATTGGATATTTAAATTAATCAATTCGATTTGTTTTTCCGCTATCGACATTTCCGTCGTGCCAGCGATACAATATTTTCGGAGATGGAACGATGAAGAAGTATAATGACGTAACACGTTTATATCTCGCACCATGACACAAGCGCGTCGAATTGTCGACGCGTTCTCTTTACACGTCGTCAATAAAGCCTATCCCCCGCCAGAATGTTCAACGTTAATCCGGCGGTAGACTGACGCTTCATTCTTTGTCTTATAAATTGATACGTCGAACGAGGGATGTAATCTCGTCCGAGACCACATCCTTCAACCCTCCGTGTGGCGGCTAATGACTGGCGGTTATTGTAACCGACGTCTCTGAATAAATAACTTTCGAATATGCAATTTGAGATACATTTTAAACGAGACGACTTTTGAAGTGTGTATATTTGTACCGTAGGTATATGTAATTTTGTACGTAGCTTTGGGGTATTTATGGATGAAGGGGTTTTGATGTACGAAAATATAATGTAAAGTTCTCCCAGGGCATGATTTTTTCTGTTGGGTTTAAGTGTAAGAACCCTTTAAGTGAACAAATAGTTTTAAGTTCACTGCTTCGTTATTAGAGTGATTGGTAAAGACGACTGCTGATTGAAGAGTCCTAGATGCGATCTCTGGGTCGGATACTAATAGGTTTTTTAACTTTAAATTCCTCGTAGTGGCACGGAGTATGAATTTGTTCCCGGTTCAACGATATAAACGAAACTAGTAAATCGTTTGAGTGGTAGCGAGATTGTATACACTTTTCGGCCTACCTCTTCGGGGATTACAGGCGTGATATAACACTTTCTATAGTTTATTAACAACCTGAATGGATCGACGGAATTAAAGATAGACATTCTCATGGAGAATTGTTACCTTTAGTAACATGTAGTAGAATTGTACAAGAAATTACGTGAACTAAGAGTTCAGAAAAATATTCACACAGTACTTGTCCAGTTTAATTTAAAATAACATTGACATTAACATCAACGAAATGAACCTATACGATAAATCTATTTTAACGAACAACATTGTAACACATCAGGGGTTTTAGAGATTTTACACTAAAGGTGTCTGAGAGTCAAATGACGCACATCAGGTGCGGTAAAACAGCCAGGTGACACGCCCCTCTCTTTCCTACAACATTTCCCCCATGCACGTAAGGATGTATGTACATAACACTGATTCGTGAATGTTTAACGTTAATCCCTCGGAAGACTGACGGTTCATTCTTTGTCTTATAAATTGATACGTCAAGCCCGCAATCTCGTCGGCTACATCCATCCCTTCGCCCTAATGATTGATGAGATCCAACCGCTGACCGGTTATCTCGAATGCTCGGGCATTCCTCTCGTGGTTTATTCTGCCTTTTCATGCATTTTTTCGTGACTACCTCTACTAGTATAATGTGTGGAAACCTCAGAGCGATCGTTATTTACACGTCGGAGTGCAGCATATTTTTGCGACTTCGTTGTTTTCTGGACTCTCATTACAGCGGGGTCAGATACGAGGCGAGATCGCAAATTCGTTGTAGTTGTGGAGTGATGGGCATGTGTTTAGTCCTTCAGCCCCTATAACAAACTTAAGGGACTATGCTAAGTGATCGAAATATAACTTAAGCTATTCTTCGAACCATAGACTGACTTAATCCAATGCCTTTTAGTCCCGTAACAAAAAATGTACGCATGACATTGTACATGTACGCAGAAAAGTGTACATATATTATGGATATTAAGATTTTTGTTAACTTAAAAATTTATCAGCTTGAACTTTTTTGTTGTCATATACAAAAACTAATGATAGAACAAAAACAATGTAAAACATATGTCCTACCAACAATGTTCCAGTCAAGAATATAGGATAGGTACCTACATCAGAATTACGGCTCAGGTTTTAATAATGTGACGCGTCGCTGCCGTGACCCATTTCTCTAACAAGAATGGTGACTACGAATGCATATTTCAAAAATATTAGTAGACGTACAGAGCGGACTGTTATTTTTATGTTCGGCTTTCAGTATGTTACAATACTGTCGAGTCGTCAGTGTGAAGTTGAATATGGTTTGCTGTCAGTACGTTGTTATTAAAAACTGCTCTAGTGTTCTGTTTCTTTTTATAATTTCTGTCCTTAATAACTTTTAAACGGTTATGTTATGATTTAATTATATAGAATGTGAATAGTTACACACACACACACGCGCGCACACACACGCGCGCACACACACGCGCGCACACACACACACACACAAACACATTTCGATTCGAACGAGCTTACTTCCCATCAATCGGTGGATTTCATTTAGACAAACGCAGGACTCGAAAGATCTCGAATACTCTCTGTTATTTCATGGCTTCTTTTTACGCTAATCGTTGAAACTACAATTTTATAGAGCAATGTAACTGGTATTAATGAACACCGATGGAGCAGTTATCATGATGCTGACATAAAAGTGAATAGCAAACGACTTCGATATCATTAGCAGTTACAAATAAAACATGGTTTCCGTGAGCTATGTCACATATTCATTTTTATTATTTTATTTAAAAAAAAAGAACATCATGCCTATATTCCCCGAACAGATAGGCAAGAAGTGTAGTACTGTACAGTGGAAAATAATTCTCTGAAATTAGCATTGATTCCTAATGTGTCATTAACAGATAAGACGATATACGTATAAGTCGGTGTATACAAATCTATTGAACAGTAACTCAAACTCATCGCGTATGATTTAATGTGTATGAAAAATTATTCATACAACAGGAAAAAGACAGTATCATATATGTACAACAACGTTATCAATGGATTACAATTTTATATAGGTATGTATATTAGTAGCAAATGTGTCCTCAAGTTTCTTTAATAACGAAATATTTAATTTTATAATCATGTTACGTCTGCCCATACCTTATTTAAACGTTATTATTACTGACCTTACATCTACCAACCTACCTACCTGTTTATTTATGGCGTTTTTTTCACCAATTTACATATTCTCCGAGAACTAATGGCCCCATCAAAAATATGAAAGGCGATTACAGAATTAATTAAGATTAAAAGGCGAACACAAGTTGAAAATTGCTCAATAAAGGGCGAAAGGGAACGGGCCTAAATGAAATGCAAATTAGGCAAAATTTATTATTACCCAGCGGTCAGAAAAATATAGGCAGAGTGAAGAATACAGCGCGTGATTAATAAGCGGCGAGTCATATTTCCTTAGAAATGTCGAAATACACTGAAGTTAGTAATAATGGGGTCGGGTTCGGTCGAGGAAAATAAAAAAGTTTGACTCGTGAAAGGAGCAGATGCAGCGTGGGTTGTTCTTATTGTTGGTAAAAAAAAATAATTGCTGTAAATAACGAAGGGAACGATGGAAGTAATATAATGAGGAATTATACACAATTTAGGTTGCCGTGCTTAGAAAGATTGTTTAGGCTACCTCCTTGATCGAGTGATTGCAAGGGCAAATGGTCCGGTGCGATTGGGTTCTTGCTTACTTGATATACCTGGTAGTATCTCGGAGTCTACACGTGTGTCCGGTGTATGGTAATAGGCTCACCAACTATGTATACCATGACGACATTTATAAAGTAATTGCTGAAACGTGCGAATGTACTTCACACATCTGTGTCTACGTCGTTAGGGAGATACAGTCGTGATGTCACATCGTTACAAAGCTTATTAAACAAGATCAAATGATGTATGGATAGTAAAAAGTAAAAGCTAGTTGTGATAATGATTTCATTAGATGCCCTCAGAATAATGTGGATTTTCATCGAGTCGGAAGCGAATGATTTCAGATGGGTCGGAATCACTTCTAACGCTTACAATTTTTGTACATGAGCGAGATCGCTCCTATGCTACTTTCCTGTCGGGGAGTTGTAAAGCCCATAGGACCTACAGCAGGCACATTAAAGAAAATGTTGTAACCGTTGGACGTGTAGATGCTATTGTATACGATAATACACCCAATATTGTTTGGGATAGCAATTTTGATTTCATTGCCGCGTTAGATAAATAGATAGATAACCCTTTGTTGTTTACAACCCTTTGTTGTATAATAACAATTTATATAAATAAATAGCTATGCCCGCGACTTCGTCTGCGTAAAATTTAAAAAACATTCTGAAAATAAAGTAGCCTAAGCTACTCCTTACTACATCAGCTATCTGCCAGTGAAACCTCTGTATAAATTGGACCAGCCGTTCCAGAGATTAATTATTCTAATAAAAAAATATTTTAATATTACAAACAGAAACTTCAATTTTATTTATTTGTATAGATTAATGTACACTAAGATCGAATGGACTTATTCGCTTGAAAGCGATTCCTCCGGGCAAGTCATATATGTACGTATGTTCATTTCGGATTGTAGATCCGATGAATTCGTTTAAATTTTTTTTAATAACAATAACATTATTACGAATTAAGTGACAAACAAAAAGTCGAACCGATGAGGCTACTAAAACAACTCCGTAAATAGATTTAATGACGATGAACTTGCCTACGAGTCGGTAATAATTGGTTTCGTTGCTTGTTTAAGTCGATATGCCACGTGTATCCGTGCTCGTTAGTATAACAACTGGTGTGTTCAGGAGGCGAGAAAATGTTAATAAACTACCCAGCGACATCAAAATACAAATCAAAGAATTGTTTATATTCATTAACACATCAAGTAGCATGAATATCATAAACTTATATTTTAATATAGAACTGATAATCGTTTTCCATAACGCTTACTCCAAAATAAGCTATTGAAGTAACCGTTGAACTAGTTGTGTCTGTCGGGGCTGTCTGGCGCCTATGGTGGACTAACAATTTAAGAAAGGTTAACGGGCAGAGTCTGCATGCGACAGACCGGAGGGACGTGGAGCGATGTCGCTCTTTAGGCTGCGTAATACTACGCCTGAACGATTTCTCGAATCACAAATGCAAAAATTTCTCGAAGTGTATGGGTGGCGTTGTGTTCACATTTAGCTTCTGTTAGAACATATTAGAGGCCTCTTGTCTATTAATAACAATAGTCACATTAATTTCCAAGTGATGGTAACAGTCCGAAAGTCCTGTCCGAGGTCACTTGTTCCTATTACTCGGTATAAATATAATATCACGCCAGTAATCCCCGAAGAGGTGGGCCAGAGGAAAGTAGTGTTCTCCTACGTTTCACCAGTTACGTTTATGTCCCACTGTGGAATATGTAGGTACTCTATTGCCATATAAAAATACTCAAATAATTTATATTCAATACTGCTATAAAAAATACTCAAAAGAAACAGTAATTAAAAAATCACTCAGTAGTAAGTCCGTATCTAAGTATCATTAGTTCTTTTCCTGTCCTATAGAGACAATCTATCATAATATATGAATCCATTATTGAATGAATCAATTAATTAATGAATCAAATAATATATGAATAAAGTGTTGTCTGTACGATTTTGTCCACGCATATTTCTGACCTTTTGTAATATCTCGCATATTATCGGGGTGTTGAACAACTTAATACATATTCATGTACCGACAAAATTCGATCACACAAGCGTAATTCTGTTCGAACAAATAATAGAATAATATTTACAGCGGCGAAATTATTTTAAATCACGTGTGCGCAAAACGAATTTTTATCTCAATATATTTCGATAAATTTAAATAAAACCGGTAAATATTATTTATGTATTAATTAACTGTTATGAAATAATACGCCTTTTCTTTCATAGAAAATTGCATAACAATAAACCATATACGGGAAAAAAAATCCGAAACATTGTAACACTTTAAGACCTTGGTAAATTTCTTGAGTTTTATTCGTATCAAGCAGCCCCTGTTAAAGAAATCTGTTATTTCCAGAGCTATTTTAAAAGACCTTACAATATGAAATGGTCGCATCTATAGGTAACTTATGTATTAGTTGTCATGATACTTTTGTGTTTTAACAGCCATGGATTTACCTACCTCCATTTGCCAATCTGCCTACTAAATTAAAAAAAAAACATACAAATTGGCATGGCGACTGCTTTTAAGTTATTCTGCAAACTAAAAAAGTTCAGATACGATGAATACCCTAAGGAATGAAAGCAAATGAATGATTAAGAATACGAGATATAACCTATACATCCTACTGCTGCATTTTGAAAACTACCGCTGCTTTTGATTTGCGATGCAGAACACTGCGTTTGTCACAGTTGCCCACAATACCTCTCATCTCAAAGACTCGATCTCAGTGTATTTTGTCTATGTATGGATATTTACC
This sequence comes from Mimoniades nurscia nurscia, assembly GCA_018246595.1. NCBI lineage: Eukaryota > Metazoa > Arthropoda > Insecta > Lepidoptera > Hesperiidae > Mimoniades > Mimoniades nurscia. The sequence goes on along the minus strand of DWFO01001911.1, from coordinate 1,589 downwards.
TACTTAATTTTTAAACTTAATTTTTAACACAAGTAATTTTTAATTCTAAAACAATATGTAATTTTTGAACTTGACGGAATTTATCTAAGTAATCAACAAGTATTTCTAGTCTATTTCTGGTGAAAAATCCACTTTTTATTGCACCACTGGTTGGATGGATTAATTGCATAAATACATCCATTCGCTTTCCAATCGGCGAATATACATATGTTTTATCGCAAATTGTCTTAAAACAATTTTGCATCAAGCTACTCTACTCGTAATGACGACTTTTATCACATCCAATGGCGAACTAATTAGACGCTTTCGAATAGATCTGTTAATAAGTATCACGAGGTCACTACTTAAAGCTACTGTATATAACAGGAAATACACGGTGTGAACGAAATTTGTCAGACTTGGTCGTTCCTTAGTTAACTAACTCATTTGCAGCAATGAGTGAGGGCGCGACGTGCTTCAGGCAAGGACACCCTTTAATTAGCAACGCTCGCCTGTATTTACTAGGGCCATTAATTGGCTACAAAGTTAATTATCTATCGTGTTGGTGACCTTCTCTCGAACGTAAATTGTAATACATATTGTTCTCATGACAGTGAGTCCTGCGAAGCAATAACAGCTATGATTTGAATGATGTTTTGAATGCAGTAGTATTATGACTGTTAATATTTTTGCATGTAGAATTTGACTCGTGATAAAGACTTAATATTAAAAAAAACCGCATTGATCGACTTATTACATATTTCTTCAAACTCTAGTGCTTTATTTATGTAAGATTAAATGTTAATTTACTCAATAGTTTTTTAATGACATAAATCTCTACAAGCGTTTACTGAACCATTAACATGAAACGGTTAAGGATCATTATTATGACAAAAATATAGGGTACGGAATTTTAGTGGAGGAGATTAAATATAAATGCTTGATTGAACGAACACTTGAATACTAACATTGATATTTATATTGTAACGTAGTATCACGTCTGTAAACCCCGAAGAAATAGACAAAGGACTGCAGTACACTTTCATGTTTCAGTACACTAGCACAAATTCAGACTCCGAGTTACACTAATAGTAATTTCAACTAGAAAATACAATAGTACCTGCTCCAAGATTAAAACCACTTCACCAACGAGGCAGTTACAACAAAATTACAGGATCAACACTTTTCTTTTGTAAATAATAAGGTTTACAATACAACTCTGCATATTTTAATCCTTATCATTGCTATCATATCGGACTAAGGTATAGCACAATTGGTATACACATGTAACATGTATGTATTTTAATAGGAAATGCCAGAATGCCAGTCGTTAAATCCGAATTGTGAAAACCTTAAATTTTAGGTTGACAGCGAAAAGATTAGATCGTAATGAAATTTGCCGTGGGATGTTTGTTGAATGTACATAAAAAAAAGTTAATTTAGTACAGCCCACATCCAACGATCGTGCGATAGATTTGTTTGTATAACATTTGTAAAAAAAACTTTTCCAAAGAATTTATATTTTAGAGTGAGTTTAGATTTTCTAGTAGTGTGCTCGGAGTCTGGATAAGTGCCCGGTATATGGCAATAGGCTCACCACCTATTCCATC
>DWFO01001910.1:0-14733 GCA_018246595.1 Mimoniades nurscia nurscia | reverse complement strand
CTACTAGAAAATCTATATTAGAATTTTTTTGTAGTTTTCGGCCCGGGAATCGAACCCGGGACCTCCGAATCGGCAGTCGCACTCGCAACCAACACGACCAACGAGGCAGTCATGAATTATAACTTCCGTTCAACCCTTTTGAATTACAATTACAGCAAGAAACTTTATAATCATCACGACATTACCATATCAACCCGTCTAGGTTCATAAGCCTCTCCTCTTGAGGAGCTGCTTTTGGCCATAATCCTCACGCTGAGCATAGGCATTGGGGTTTGCAGAGCACGGCTTCCCGCACCGCTGACGTTTCTGACCGTAGACGGTTAGGCTATTTAGCCGTGCCGGGAAGGCGGCGCCATACTATCTATTCCGGCGTTAATTCGCATCTTACGACACTTAGGTATCCCGGAATGGAGTCAGGGGATGTATTTTTTCTCTGTTCGGACACAGATACTCTGTAACACGTATATACATAAATACACGTATATAAATCAATATTTTCGTATGTATGCCACGCACATTATCAATTTCTTTATCTTGTAAGTAATAAAGAATATATTTTAATGCAAAGTTCATATAATTTCATGCTAAATATTTATAATGTTTGGCCGTGATTCAAATAAGTTTTTCGTAGAGTGTAGTGCTGGCGTGCGCGGCGCTTTTGGGATTTACTCGTATGTTTAACTGGTGTAATACAAACAGCTGGAATATTATTTCATTGCTATCAAAATTTTTCCTAGTTAATTAACTTTTAATGCAAGCGCCAAGCTTCTGAATTAATAATTTCCATTTCATTCAAGTAAAAATTAAATTAGATTGAATTAAATTAGTCTGTTTCGTTGGACGAGCATTTGAAGGCGCGACTACTGATCGAAAGGTCCTGGGTTCTATGCCCGGGTCGGGTACTATTGGACTTTTCTGTTGGAAATTTCTACTAGTGATTTGGAATCTGGATTTATACTCGGTGTTGGGCAATAGGCTCTCGCTCTATTCCTATATGGGACGTAAACCTAATTGGTGAAACGTGGGACTATAACACACACCTCTGCCTACTCCTTCGGGAATTACACGACAGATGTTACGTTTTTGGATTAAATTTTCGTAATGTTCATATATTTAATATTGTGCCTACTTATTCAATAAGTGTAGAGGCTTAATTGATGCTTTCCGCCGACCTCGCATCTAATCTGTCGTGACGATTTAATATTAATAATAAGCTGTCTTTATAGTATTAAAATATTACATACAATTGAATACAGGTTTCAGGAGTGATCAAGGCTTATCTATCTTAATCGAATAGGTCCGATACTGGCTGATGGGGAGTTCGGAGTGTTTAAAACCGGCGTAAATGTTTATAGATCACGATGAATTTAAAGAAGCATGTATGTAGGTATGTAAAGATTGAAATATTTGGTACTCGTTGTTGTGTGCCAACCCTGTAAGGGACAAGGTGTTAATTATTATAACAATTTAATTCAGAAGTAACATGTTCAATACGAGACAATAATTCTAGTTAAATTGATCTGTGTGAACTCAAATTTCTATATATGACCGCTGTACGCGCTCATCCCATTAAGCTTTTAACAAGGATCAAATTACATCTCGTATGAGCTAAATTTCCAGATTAGGACGTTGCTTAAATATTTATTCTTGTGCTAAAGTAGGGTTGGCGCCCGTTCCGTTTATACGACATTTACTTTATAAGCGACACCCTGCCACATTCTTTTTGTTTTTCACTCGCTTGCCAACAACTTTTTCTGGTAAATTAATTTTCTATCGCCTTAAACGAGCTCTTGGACGGTTTTCTCGGGGACCCCGTTTCCTCTTTATTTTAAATTAATAAATATTTTCATTTATTTTAAGTTCCATCTTCATATTTTAACTCACTGCAAAATTGTAACCATTCTTATGTTTTCATATTAGTTATCCTTTCATGTAGACCCTCAATTCCAACCGAATTATCCTAAATTAGCTTTATTTGTGTCAGGCCTCAGCCCTCAACTTATCTTATTACGGTGTGTTGATGCATATTAAGGGCAGCGAATTTTGATCCATTCACTTGTCAGTCCTAAGTGCGTGATAGACGTTTACATACGAGTATATCAATTAGCATCACCCCTTCACACCCTACAATATGAATATGTAAATTTTGACAACCCTATTAAACATCTTTTCATTAGCCAGCAAAAGGTCACGTGAGTTTTTGAGTATGATTCAAAAAGCTTCGCAACGAGCTTTCGTTTGCTTGAAAAAGTAAAAAAGTGTATCTGAACACGCGATCCGTATTCCATTTTGTACGCATTTTATTTCCTGCCTTGCTTCAGTGCTTCAGTTGGGACTCCACCGTAGACACGACTTTTAGTCGCAGAAAAGTTGACGGACTCACCGTATTGATAAATCAGTTTTCTCCTTTTTACTTGGAGAGATATAATTCAATATTCTTGATTTTTAATTTTTGTTTTCTTTTAAAACTCATAATTAGTTTAAAGAAACTTGATTAACCCACAAAAGGAACTGCAAGATAAAATAATGACAGTTCAATAATTTTAATTTAACAAGAGCTAAAAATATAATATATGTAGGTACGTATGTAGGTACCTACTGTATGCTGCGTAACTTTTATTAATCAAGTTTACAAAACATGTTACATGTTAAAATAACAATAATAATTTTTAAAAATTAAACAGTTCTGTAAAAGTTTTCTAGGTTTTCAAGATTTGATAAACGTGCTGATAACACATACAAAAAATCTTATTGTGGACTATTTATATACAAATAAATAAATAACTCCCTCTAAAATCTTCCGTCCAACTACAATCGGCCTAAGCGAAGTAGTTTTGTTGAATCGTGTACCGATAAATCTGTAGTGGGAAATCCTGAACGTTTGATTGTGGAGCGGTCCTGGAAAAGTCAGGGTCGTTCGTTTGATGCAAACGAGTCGCTCGTAAACAAGTGCTAAGTAAGATAAGTCGCTACGGATAGACTCGGGTCCTCTTTTTGTTCGAGCGCGTACCGGCCGCGTGGCCACGACATCAAGTACCTAAACGTCGACATGACGATCTCACAACAATAGCTGTGTTAAGCGCCAATCCCACACGCGCACTGCCTTAAATTTAAAGTAGGCAGCGGGCAGAATAGAAAGTAGGAAGACAATTAGATTGGACTGATTAATATAACATTTTTTTTTTGAAAGAAAAAGTTAGGCATGTACTTATTATCAAGTCTTTTATGATTAGATTGCTGTACGAGTTTTCTCTTAGAATGAGAACAGTCAGAAGGCCATAGTCTGACATGGTCCCTAAGTGTACCATCGTTTTACTAACAGTTCATGATAATATGTACTCGAATTTATTTATGTATGCAGGCGTACTAACTTTATGGGCTGTTCCCACACCATGGAGACCTATTTCAAACGCAAGTTTCGAATCAATTCCGTCAGAGAGGTATAGCGCCATCTCGCCCGCGTTAAATATTAATTTAGCCTGTTCCATATTCAACGGAATAAATAAATAATTAATTACTTGCATGATAAGGAAGGTAACGTCATTGCCGTAGTCTTGAGACGCTGGCGCCATCGGAAAAGAGTAGCAATGGAAATGGAAGTGAAAAAGGAAAAATATATCATCTTCGATAAGGGAACGCTCATAATGTAACGTTCAATGGAAATGACAACGAACATTTTATTTCCCATCCAAGAATCTCGTTATTTTTAACGGTTTTACTAATGTTGTTGTACTGTCCTGGCTGGAAAACTCATGTAACACTTATATACATTTCTAAATATGTCCTTAAACTGATCATTTTAAACTCAGCCCCAGAATAGAATATACACTCGAGTTGTTTACACAAATATTCGTCCTCAGTGTGATTCGAACAGACAGCCCCTGGTTCAGCTATGTAGGTCATTAACTATTGGATCGATGGGCGCGCCATGTTTCTCGATCATTTAATGATACATAAATCTCCTTTCTTACTTGCATTAAACAATGACTTGTTAGAATACAAAAGTCAACTCTGAACAATGAAGCACGTTAGGTTTTTGAGTATGGGATTATTTGACACTTATTGTTATCAGCTTACCCTGTAAGAGATCTGGTTTGATTATATAATACTAGTTGTAATATCGCTTCTCGCTGTCGGTTCTCTATGCGACAAGTCAATAAGGTGACTTGGAGTCGGGTTCTTAATGAGACAAATAAAAATATCTGTCGTAATTGCCTATCCGAAAGGAGATTACTTTTCCTATAATTTAGATTTATTCATAAAGGTTTAAGAAATATTGAAAAGCGTTTTTATTAACACGGGCTGTATAATATTTTATACGAATAAGCTATATTGTCTTAAAAATGTTTCCATAAAAATGGGAAAGATTCAAGGTTTTAAATATAAACTATTTATCATTATGATAGACACAGCAATTGTACCAGTATAAGAAATTTGCATGAAGTTTTTTAATTCAAAACAATTTTCGATATAATCCTATGACCGATTAATAATAATCTCTGAGAACAACTTGGGTACGACCACCTGATCACGTCCCAATCTAGACAAGTTATAAATGACATAAATTACCAAAATGTTATATAGACAATTTGATATTCAGATACAAAAATAACACTAACCTAAAGTTGAGAAAACGAACCTTTTGTTATATTTTAATAAAGTTTATATACATTTTATTACTTAGTGTTATTCATTAATAATCATTACATAGTAACAAGAATATAAACAATATCCACTCATAATTTGTTCGAGAAAATGTAACCCCGTCCAGTGGAGGTCACCACCGCTCCACTGAGACCAGTGGCGACGTAAATCTGGCTCGTGGCCGCTTAATTAACTTGTAATACTAGTGTTTTAAAATTACAAACACATTTCATACATTTTTTAATACTCGTAGACTAGCGTTCGACAACTATCACGATCGGTGGTAAAAGAGATGTGGCTTAGGATGACAATGTAGTAACTTGCCTAGCCAGTACCTGTCCACTGTTGTCCTAATAATAATAATATTCATTTCAGAGAATATTAATCCATATTTTAGGTTAGTAAAAATTTAATAGTCTTAAATTGTCTGCGTCGAAACGATTTAGCCAAACACTTCGTCTTGCTTAAATAAGTATATCATTACGACGCTGTTTTACATTTTACGATTTAAAGATAAAGGAATAACTGAGTGCTGTACTCGTATATAAAAGAATCGCGGCAGGTCTGCAAGGAAAGAGATATTTGCCTCTCAGTGCTGTCTGCCTTCCCTGTGAGCGACCTGGACCATGTTATGATAAAAATACATATTTTATTTAATATGTGTTCGGATTTAAAAAACGTTTCTAAATAAATTTGTAGCCAATTTCGTGTTCGATGTGAGTAGCAAAAGTCAGAAACGACTTCTGCCTCTCATAGACTTCTTCACGATTTTCCCTTCAAATTAGTTTTTGAAGTTCGTAGTAAGCCTATAATACGATAGCTTGTGGCAGTCTACGTTGATCATAAAGCTAAGTTAACATGGACTAATTCAAATTCAAACAGGATGTCGCCAGAATCAAACTGCCTGCGACGTTTAATACGCGGTCTAATGTCTTACAATTCCGCCACCTATTCCGGGGGTCCTTAATTCGGACGTCTTAACGCACCTCTTGAATTTGCAATTTAACATCTTGCAGTGCATTTTAAGATCAAATGTTACTGTTTGTTACAGATACGGAAAACGCTTGGAAATCTGTACATATGTATGTATGTATGTATGGATGTTCCATACATACATATCTTCACGCCAGGTCCCTTGCAGGGTAGGCAGAGAGAACACAGTAATAAATAACTCTATTCTTACACAGCTGTCGTGTTCATAGATGCACGCCGGAAATCTGTACACCTTGATAATCTGCGTAATATTCCTCTCTGTTGTAAACAATGGCTTTAATTGTTCTCATTCTGAGAGCAAAGTCATGTCCAACAGTGGCATGGTACAAGGGTTATTGATGAATAACTGTGCAATAAGGGTCAGTAGGAAAAATAACGGCCATTATATATATTTATTTAGCTCTTGCGTCATATAAATCGAGCTGGAACGCGTTTGCGTGGGCGGGGTACCATCGATGTGGCTCATAAAACGTTCTCAAAGCACGCTACACCCTGCTTAATTAGGGGTAGCGAAGTTAATGTCTGCATTAATTACCTCCGTACAATGGCCAGGGGTACGGTAGATAGCACAATGCCCAACGCGATATATGAAACAGAAAAATAATATAGTATCCCCCACGTTCCCAAATCTCTTCGGTTTTATAATGAAAACACATAATCCAGTTGCCAAATAAGTTTCACTGTAAGTGTGAATGTTAGAGATCGAATGTAAGATGTCAATTAAGGTTGAATATATGTATGTTGCTAACTCACTTTTACTGTAATTACATACATACCCGTACGTAACTGTAAACCAATCTGTGGTTTTGAAAACTTGGAATATGAGTATTTATTGGTACATATGCAGAAGAGTCATCAAGCCTATACAAAATTGTATTAAATAACAATTGGAATACTCTGCGTGTGCCTGTGTGTCTAGGAAACTATGATCTAGGGCTTCTCAAAAGTAAGGTGAATGTTCATCTAACAGGCAAGGCGGCTACACTCTGGACTACATCATAGCTGTCATCAGTCAAGATGTGGCCAAATGCTAGCCTATATCAATTAGATCGATATTAGAGAAGAAGTTTCCGACGTTCGGAGACCTCACATAGCGCTATTTTACTTATCATCAACGTCACAGAATGAAATGATAAGAGTATACGTAATATATAAAATACAATGAAATAAATACTTCGAAATATATCGTGATTCATTAATGTACATAAACAAAATTAACTCCGCGGCTCGCTACGGGACTGATTACTGTCAGCGGCTCTCGTAAAGCGCTCACCGAGCGGCCAAGGGCTGCTTTATGGTGCGTCGCGCCATTGTTATCACAATTAATTATCTTTAAACGCATGTAATATTATCTTACACTAGAACAGTATACGGCGAATACGTGTATAAAATAATGGAATAATAATAATCCTTATTGCTATGTCCTCTCGGTAATTCGACTGACTAGCACATTTCTGTTGCGGTGCAGTCGAGTACAGTTAATACATAGGTATGCTTGTTAATATGTATAGCAGATGCTTTGTTACTCGTGAGGACAGAAGTGGTGGAAGAAATAATTTTTTTACAAAGACATTATCTTTGATGTCCACTGTCTTACCGCCTACCATACGTAAAACTCAAAATTGAATTAAAAACATGTTAGATTTTACCTATAGGATGTTTAGAGATAATTAAGATATTTTTTTCAAATGTATCGCATAAAGAGCTACATTACATAATGTACCTTTTCAAATTTAATAACATTTCCAACTTAAAATGCTTAGATAATAAGCGTTGAATGCGCTTGGCACGCTCCCAAGGGAGCAGCAGGAAAAATGTTCAGCGCACTTTTAATCCTTAACCGATCAAGGGAACATCTTTATCCAATACTAACTCCATGCCAAGGAAGGTTTTAAGTAAATAAAATGAGTGCTGAAATAATGCAATAGTTACGGTAATGAAGTCGGTTGGCTGAGTGTATCGGGCAGTGTTGTTAATTAAATTATAGACAGCTAAGTATTTATTGCTGACACAACAGGTAGGGTAGTATTTCGTACACATGATGAATGTAACCGACGATCTTATCGCTATAAGTAAAAAAGTGTTTTATTTCAGCTGAGCTCTAAACTAATAAAATAAAACATTACGAAGACAGATAATAGAAAAAGTACGCACACATTCAAGAATAAAAAAATTTACAAGTAGTACCTTGAGAAAAGTAGTGAGAGGTAAACATAATTATTTAGATGTCATGTTTTATTATATTTTCAGACTAGAAAGTTGCCCTAACGTTACGGCACATTTTATTACCAGCACTTAGGCACATTTATATTAAAAGACAATGATTCAACTTGTCGGGTTAAACAAAACGGGATATTTTTTATTGGAGTATTTAAGGACCAGTACAAGTTTTAATTTCAGGTTTTGAAAAATTGTATAATATTTGAAACAACATTTGGACCCTCGAAACGTCTGCTTAAGATCTCAGTTGAATAAGACACATTATTCAACATTGCATGCGATTCTGAAACAACACTTTAAAAAATGTATAAATTTATAGATATTGAAGATAAGTTGTAGTCATACTTGCGTAAGTTGTGGTTTCCATGTATGCATGCTTTTGTAAGTATATCACGAAATCTTTGTTAGAGGCCTTTAATATATGAGTAAGTTAAAACAGTTCACAAACCTCACCTAACAATCTGTATTTACACGAACCCACAAGGTAGCCGCAAGATGGCCACCACTTCAAGTTAGCTGTAATTGCAAAGATAGACCAACCGTATCAAATGGAGTCGTAGTCATCTTAGATAATGGGCACAGTTTTGGTACTAATTCCAATGTTACCTACCAAGAAAACGTTTATGAAAATAATTTATTTATACATATTTAATAATAATAAGGGAATTTACAAATCACTTCTGTTTTATCACGTTGGTTTAAATCCTATCTGAATCATTCGTCCTGAATCAGTGCAGATTGCGAAGCGAGTTCGTGGCAGAAGCTGCAGACGCGCAAGAAAGTTTAAAAGTAAAATTTTCAAGGACGTACGTATTTCTAAACGTCCCGTCGATCAAAGTACACAGCAACGATACAAAAAACATAATTAGGCAAGCAACAAACGCCAGAGCCTCTGGCTCACACTTTGACCTACTTAACTAATTGGTGCAACATGATAGTCATTTCTCCATTGTCTGAAGGCAAGGCGACCCTTGGCTCAGCCTTGTTTTACTGCGGTTTTTGGCATCATTATATGGCGCGGAAAATATTGTTGTGCACGATTTACGTGAGTTAAATGCCTGTTAATTTTCGCACGAAATGATCTACATTGTGTATTTTTAATATGTATTTTGAATAATTTGAAATTAATGGAAAAATGGCGAGTCTTTTTTTATGGATATTTTCTACGCCTAAGTAGGACTGGAAGCTGTGAATTTGAAATATGAAATTATTGGCATTCTAAGGGAATATGTAAGGTTGTTGATACTTTTAAAAAATGTCACCAGGCCTGTAATTTCCATAATTTCTTTAAGTAGGTTGAGGAATGTAGTAAACTCCCATGTTTCACCAGTTACGTTTACCTCGTAATATGTAATACACCGGGCAAATTTCCACACTCCGAGCCACTACAAAAAAAATTAATTAGAAAAATCCAATATTGTCCGATTTATATTGCTCCAATATAAATGCGGTATTAAAGCTACTTATACAATAGATGTGCCTGGAAAAGTTATGGATTTTCAAGAAAATCATGAAGCAAGAGAATTTATTACCGCCATTGAACAACTTGACAAGCGACGTCGTTAAGGATAGAAAACTGAATAATGCTAATATAATTCATTTACTATCGAAGCAGGTGCACCGCTCACTTCGCAATTATGTACTCCATGAAAATTGCCGTACCTTCATAGCCCTGCGCAATAATTTGTAAAATATCAGACAACTGTATTATAAAAAATCTTGGATTACAGTTTAATGCAATTTTTGTAATGAATAATCAGGAGACTGGTTTAAGATAAATGTTATTATTACTCCTTCGTTGATCGCGTCGGTCGCTAACGCGATTGCGGATCGAGGGGTCTTTCTAATTTAGACATTCTAGCAATGGCTCGGAGTCTAGATATGGTGCCCGGTATGGTGAGCCTATTCCATAGTGGGACGTAAACGTAACTAGTGTAACGTGGGAGTGTACTACACTCCTCTGCCTACCTTTTGGGGGTTACAGGCGTAATGTTACGTTTACGTTGTAGTTTTATACTATAACTAAAATGGCTTTCGTAAGAGAAATTATTTGAAAGAAAAATCAATATTATTTATCCGTGTAAAATACATATTTCTGTTCGTTTCGACCTTTTTAGCATATTGATAACTCAGCTGAGCCACACAGAGGGTTGTGGTTTATATTCACAACTGGGAAGGTATCTTTGCGATGAATTACAATATTTGTGTTAGCCCTAGATGGTTCATGTTTATTTTTGGGTTTGATGAAACGGGTCTCGGAACTCCTCATCTCGGTGGCCATGATAAATGTATTGTTCTCATTTGATTGGACCTGATCATTCAGACTCAGTTGATAATTTTATAATGGTCGTTGCTGCCAGAACGGGCTATCTCGATGAGTAACGAGATCCTGAATGACTTCTAGTATACGCACGTAAATGCCAAAAATTTAACAAATGTTTATTAAGTGTTACTTACTGAATCTTTGTTGTACATACACACGCGAATGTGTGTTCGCGTGTATGTGTGTGTGTAAAGACATACGCATTTGTTATCTGTTAACTGTTGCTACTACCGAGTTTCGTCTATTCAGCCTTTAACAGGAACTTATGTTATGTTTCGCCGATTGGAACAAGTAATCTTAGCCAAGGCTTACGAACAAATAAAAAGAACCGCAACCACACAAACTCTACTGCGAGTTCTACAGAACTTAAGTCTCTACATCAATAGTATTTATATTTGAGTAAGAGCGGCAGTTAACAAGAGATGTTTATGCATTGGACGAATTTGAGTGAACAATGTAAAATTTGACATTGTACGCTGGTGTATAAAGACTTCTCCGAGAGTTTCCGAAATGAAATGGCTATGCAATAAAATAGCCAGCCAAAAGACATACATATAACGTTATACATTCGAATTGTTCGATTTCCAACGCGATATTCGCTGCACCCGCAATCTGTAATACACATAAAAGCGATTAAATCCGCTTGCAGCGCTAACTGGGAGTGCTTGTGATTTGTAATAACAGAGCGAGAATTAATGGTAATCGATCTCTCGCGCGTTGTTTAGCTGGATTTTCAAAGTTTATACGCTTGTGTGGCTTTATCATTAGTTTCATATATTCGTCGATCCTGTGTAATGATTATTAATTACGTCGATCTAGTGGTTGTACGATAAAGTTATTTATGTCAAATCGATAATTTACAGCAATAAATCGCACTAATATAGTGGCACTCTATTATAATTTATAGATAGAAACGGTATGGCGAGTAAAAAAGGTCAGGTGAGGTGACAACGTCTCAAATTAATAGATATATTTTATTCAATATATTAGAACGATCTAGCAATAATTTGAAATATGCTGTGTTGAGAATTAATATCCTCGTCTCTACTTAGTCTTTGGCTTTAAAGTTTCGGATTCTTCATTCTTACATTTCATTAAAAATTCTCTTCTTTCAGTCAAACGTCATCTCACCGTCATCTAGGCGTCGTTTCAGCTCAGCGGTATATCCCATTCGCGTCTCAAAGGCGCTCTTTCAACAACGCCCTTTCATGGAGTCAACAGCCTCCTGCGGCTTCCAAGGGATCTTGTACGAAACTAATGTATCTTTTTATCTCGAAAGACCCCATTCACTACGGCCATTCCTTTAGAGTTTACCAATGGTATGCTTGGTTCTCTGTTTCTCCGCTTACTCTGTGACAGACGGATGGCGTCATGATATTATAATATTTTCATACTATCCAATAGTATTACTGAAGTTTGTTGGGTTTACAAAAAGTTTTTACCACATTTTTGTTTAATTTTATAAAAAGGTGCCATTGTTCTTCCCAACAGAGCTGGAGTAAACCCCACTTACATTTTGTTTACGATTGCCCAGATTAGGGTGGTCTGCGACTAGTCGTAACCAAAGCGTTTTATGTCTTTTTTAGCTACGTTTTATAAAACATTTGTTTTGCTTCCAGCAATAACTTTCATGTTGGTAAAGTGGGAAATTACCGGTCGGTTTGCGAGATTAACTACAATACAAATGCTTTGACCAATAACCTAGATATTGGGTATAATATTTATATAACTTCAAAGTGATGTATTACAGTGTATCTGCGTGAGTTTCACGATACTCAGTTCACTTGAAAAATACATCAAAAAGTACACGTTACACAATGACGATCTTGATAAGTGCCGGTGCCGAGGAAGACAAGCCTCACCGATCTTGATCATGTAAATCAGTACTGACTGGTGGAGGAGGCAGGAGTCTTTGAAACAGCCGTGCATGTATAAAGGGATGAGTGTGTGTTCATGAGTGCGCGCGTGTGTGTGATTGTGTGTGTCTGTGTACTTGGGTGCATGCATGCGTGCCTGCCTGCATGTGTGCGTGCGTGCGTATGTGCGTGCGTGTAAATAAGAAATAAAATATTAAGAGCTATTAATATATTTTTAGTTACCAGTCTGATAAGTAAAACTTGGAGCGGTGGTCGCTTTGACCGGTGACGAATTTATAAGTTAAGTTCTTCATACATTCTGAGATATTCTCCAGGATTCCATACGTCCCAGTATGGAATAGGCGGTAAGCCTATTGCCACATGACGGGCACTTATCCAGACTCAAAGCCACTGCTAGAAAATGTAAATTAGAAAAATTTTGTTGTGCCCGACCCGGGAACTCAACCCAGAACCTCTCGATTGGCAAGCGCACTCGTAATCAACTCGACCACCGAGGTATTCAAATATTAGATAAATCTATGATAATTATCACAATGTTAGTTTTCCATGTACAGGGTTCGAGTCCCGACTAGAGCTACATACCTAGCTAGCTATTTATAAACGATATAAATAACATTTCAGTCCATAGCGTTCACGATACACAATGGAACAAAGTAGTGTTAGAAAGTCTTGTTCATTTTGCCCTGTTGTTCGCAAGATTTAAAACTGTTCCTCCTCATACAATCAAGTTGAATTAAGCGAGTTACATTTTGTTTACGACTGCATAGTCAAGGAGTCGTAACTGTGCTCCTTTTTATGTCCTCCTCAGCATCTTTGGACAAAATATATTGACATAACTTTTTCGCAAGCATCAACTTTCCACATTCATAGTTTAATAAAACATACAGCATATACGGCAGTACAGAATATGAACCGACTTTTAATCCATCTCGCATTATAGAAAAACAGGAACATACTTGCTTCGCCATAAGCGATTTGTGGAGTAAGACCAGTCCAGGACCTAGTACGATGTTGTTTAGGGGAGACCTGTAATTATTAAATGTGACCTCGATCTGAACTCGACTCTCAACTCTTCGTATCCAATCCTGGCAGAAAATTCTCATTTCGTTACTCTACCATGGAGGAGCGAGAACCTACCGGAAAACCAACCTACGCTTCTTTTTCCATATAAAATTTGAAGAGTGGTATACAGACTGGTAATATTTTACAATGCAAAGAAAATCAACCTTTTCCTTTCTGCAACATGAGAGCATACTGCGGACACGAGACAAGTGCCCGGGGACTGAAACTGGTAACAATAAAGTAGCGCTCGCAATTCTTGAGAAATGCGAAATCACATATTGGACCGCTGTATGCACTTAAGCAACGTAACATTGCCTTCATGTATACTAGGAATTACTAAAACTGAAATCATTTTTCTAACTGTGGCTGACAGTGGAATGGTAAATAGGTTGATATTGGTTCATTTTTGAAAGATACGTTTTGTACAAAACGGTTTGACGTATCATTTTCAAGTAGCCCGACTAATACCAGAGCGATCCGAGCTCTTCCCTGAGCTCTCCACGCCGAGGTCGCGACCTCGCAAGTTAAGCCGTTTAGACGGTAAACTTGTGTAACGACACTCGCGAAACCACAAGAGATAACACACGAGTTTATACATTATTGTATAACTAAACACATTATTTATGAGCTTTGAAAAACTAACATACGGTGCTAGACGGGATGTCACCACGAACCTTCCAACTCCACCGTATGTGAAACAGATTGTTATATGAAATAAATATGAAAAATGAGTAAGTGAGGGAATTATTAAATATATAATTATATGAATCACATAAGTTACAAAACCTTTCTTTTAACATTTCATTGTAGCACTTACACAAAGCCACGCAAACAACGTATGTATGCATGCAGCTCACAAACACATTCACATTCACACACAAAACATGAATATAAGATATGGGTAGAATTCTAGGTGCCACCTACAAGAAAAGTCACTTTGCAGTATTGTTCTAATGACAAAACAAAAGAAGGGATGCGTCTGCTCTGACACCCCAACTAATGTAGTCAAACTTACCTTTACCTCATCTTACAGTCTCATACGCGACTTTGACAACCCTATGTTCAAAAGTTTAATGCAAATGCATCATCTTTGCGGTTTAGTGGCGCTAAGTAACTTGCATAGTTTTGTCACAGTAAGGAGTACATGTCAAGTGGTAAAAACCGCGGACATGTTCCAACCTAAGCGACAAGAACGTTTTGTGTACGACTTTTCTCAGTTATAACTTCAAACCTGTTTATATAGAACAATATATTTGCGTACACATGTCAGCAAGCTGGAGTGACCGCTTTACATTAGTTACATTTACGCGTCCATTTTGTGTTCTATAAATTGTAAACATTACGGTGCTAGAGTTTTAGGGGATTGGCCCGAAGTTTTTGGTTTCCCGTCGAGAGCGCTGAAATATTCGCAGTACTTTGACAACTTAATTCTACGGGTTTATGTTACTTATAAACTGCCAGTTAATTAAGTTAAAGTCTCAAGTATCTTTTTAATAGGCGCAGTTTGATTGGCATGTATCTACATACACATGTCATGTACACTCTGTTCAACAAGAACGTGACCGCCATTATTCAGAAAAAATAAATCATACAATTTTTTACCAAATATTTTAT
>DWFO01001909.1:0-14736 GCA_018246595.1 Mimoniades nurscia nurscia | reverse complement strand
GTGTCAGTAATTGTGTGTACTCCAATCCAAGTACAAAAAAATATGTATATATTGATGTACTGTATTCGCCGTCTGCTAGCGGAGGCACAGGAAATAAACAGTTTGGGATCCGCCGGCCGCGTATGTAGATATGGCGAGATGTCGGCGCGCGGGCGTACCGGGCGCGGCGGCGGCGGCGGCGCGCGCGGCGGCCAGCGCCTCGGCGCCGCGCCCCATGGCCGACAGGATGCGCGAGCGCCGGTACAGCGCCTTGGCGTTGCGCGGCTGGCACGTCAGCACCAGCGTCACCGCCTGCGACAGCGCGCCGCGCAACGAATAAACATTTTTCCCGATCCTTATTTTCTTATTAACTAGAACGACATATTACATTATTTTTTTATGTTTAGCAAAAGGCTCGCGTCTCACCGCTATCACGCCTGATGAAAAGCGAGACGCGCCCTGCAATGTAACACACTTATAATACAGAACTTTTCTTTAAGCTTATACCACTAATATTATTACAAGGAATTCAAATTCCAAATGTAATAATACTATACCTGCAGGGCGGCTTCATAAGCGCCGGCCTTCAGCTGAGCGGCGGCCATGTTGTTGTGCACACGCAAGCGTTCCTCTAGCAGCGCCTGAAATTGTACGTCGAAACATGTTGTAATATTATAACAGTAACTATATTACCCAAAGATGTCAAATATTTCATTATCAGACGTATTAAAAAGCGCTGCTTAATATCTCTCCAAACATAAATTTCGTAACTTCAAGTTACCAACTAGTTTACAATGATAATCAGATACACAAATAGACAATTACAAAATAAATTAATTCCGCAAATCAAAACGGACGAGCAGAGAGGGATTTACTATTTACATATTGTATATCCAGCTGCATCGGCACCTAAACTGCTCTTAATGGTGTAAGCAGTCTACACACAACATGTTCCAAGCGCTAGCATAAAAAATTTATACAGGGTGGAGGAAGGCTACATTTATGTGAGACTCACCTGCAAAGCGTCCGAGGTGGGCGCGAGCTCACCACTGGGCGTGGGGTCGGAGATGCCGCCCTCGCCCTCGTCGAGCGCGTCGAGAGCCCGCCGGTACAGCTGCACGGCCAGCTGCGCTTCGCCGCGACGGTACCACCAGTTGCCACGTGCACGCCGACGGGTACTATCATCCAGAAGAACATTAACACTTTGCACAACACTACAATTGACACTGCATGCACATGCATAATGTAGTAGACATTTTTTACCCTTAGTACCGTTTACTAGTACCGTTAGCCAGTATATATTGTAATATTTATCGTATATACACAGAAACCCAATTAAATGACATCTCAAGAGACAAAGGAATTATTTTTTCGACCCTTTTTGGAACATGGTTTCACTTGTTGGAACATTGGTCTCCTCTTAGAATGAGAGGGTTAAAGGCAAAGAATTAGTAACATTTAAAGAGATTTTAAATTATTAGAGTCGAAAGCCGAAGAGAGTCGTTTTTCCATTCCACTGAATAAGACCGAATTTTATCGTTACATATTTTGAATAATTCTACAAAAGGTTTACATCGGTGTCTTAGTCTCCATACACAGTGGATCATGCGACTTTCCACAATCATAATCTAATAGAAGCTTTAATTTTTCAGATGCTTACAATGTTTTATATTTACGTTCGGATATTTTGTACACTTTATTCCCTTGTATGTCGGTCAAAACCTGAGATAGTACTGATGAACAAAGGGCATGTAATTAAAGAGGTAAAGATAGAAAAAATTCTAGAAATAAAGTCTTATTTAACCAGGTTCGAAGTAATTCAGTGACAAAGTGCTAGGACATCATTGGATTTCTCAATAAAAAAAGGTATCTCACTTGTGCAGGTCGCACTTATCCACTCCCACTTACCATACGGTTTGGGGGAGGGGCGTAGCTAGCGCAATACCAGCCGTATCAATGATACGGGGCTACGGAGGCCCCTAACATGTGTAAGCAAAAATTAGTAAAATGTTATCCACAATGTCGTTTAAGCTCGTGCTTCCCGGGACAAAAACATAAAAAAACGACAAACGTGCCTATAGAATTTTCACTTCAGAAATGACAAAAGTCAAAAAAAGCAATCTCTTTTGTCCCGGCTTAAGCGTGCGCCCAAAACCTGGCAACATTTGACATCGGTTATTGCTAGGAGGAAGTGATAACATACATATAATCAATGAATATTTATTTTAATTGAATGCAAGTATTTTTGTTTCTATTGTGAGAAATCTTAACCCTTCATTTGGGCCCTCTAACGAATTTTAAAACAGGGCCCCTCCAAGGCACGATACGCCACTGTTTTGAAGATCAATTTAATAAAACCTGTAATTTAATTGGCTGTGAAATTTACGATTTCTCTTTGTTCAAAATGTTACCCCTGCAAAGTTTTGACACAAGTCATCATTTGAACAAGAAACATGATAATGATTTCCTAGATCATCAATAAAGAAAAAGTTTGAATATTGTCAGAAGACTCTTCTATTAGATATCTAAATTGAAACATAATGTTGTTTATTTTGTGTTTAGCTGTTTTCATCATAAATTTATAAATAATGGCAGATAGTTAATCTGCATTCGTGTTATAGATTTTTTAATGGGATCAAATTTCATCATTAAGGTTTTGTTGATAATTTGGTCGTTTTCAAAGAGATACAGCTAGCAGGTGGGCATTAACAGCTAAGTACTTGCGATCAGTTTCATTGAATGATTAAATCAAAAAAGAACTTATCCTAAGGGTAACCAATGGATGGAAGAAACACTAGTCTCTCAAAGAAATAATGAACTTTCAGGACCTGAGCATGACACTGAAAAGAAAAACCTTCAACAGATGGTAAAAAGATAAATGGAGGATATAAAAACGACAGATTACCCTCTTTGGATCAAGTAGAACAGGCCAAATTACAGTGGAAATCATCAGGGGAGACATATACAGGTCATATCAGGACATAACATGTCGGGAGAAATATACAGAGATTAAGAATATTTAAAAAAATATATGATCTTTGGTCATTATTTTGTATTTCTATGAATAAAATACATTATTATTGTTATAATGTTATCGATAAGAAAGTTTTAGTGTACATTCATATGTCTCATTTCTCCCACATTGCCAAATGAATACACTAAAATATAGTAACATCACACCTCTACGAAACTACTCTCCGAAAATGTACTTGAACAGTGCAACAGTTACATTTATTTATACATTTATTCATGTAATAGGTGATGAGCCCATTACCATATATTAAGCACAAATCCAAACCCAGCGCCTCTACTAGAAGTTCCAATTAGAAAATCTAAGTTATAAAAACCCAATAGTTTGTAACCAGGGAATTGTGCCCAGGACTACTCAATCAGCATATAGCAATATAGACAGTAAGCCTATATATTTCTTTAAATAATATTAAATCCACAATAACACTACCAAATATTCAAATTATCTATCGATTTTGCCTTACAGCATTAAAAATGTAACAGAAAATACTAAGCATCATCTAGGTTCTGTGCAATACACACTTGTTGACATTTTTCATTATGTACTTGTGTAAATTTTCTATATAAATAATGTAATATGGATAACAAAAATTAGCACAAGTACTAAATCTATCACCACAATATACACATGTAGTGATTTTGACGGACATCTAAACAACTATGACAGAGGAAACAGATAAGACTATATTATCATTGGCATACATTTGTGATAATATACATATGTATATGAAGTTATATTATAATGTTACACCAGGAACAACATAATCTGTTTTAATTGTATTACTGACATCAACATTTTTGAATCCAAATACTTACTCCTACACTCAAAATGACAATTTTAGAAATTACACAATATACATATATGTATGAAATAAGATTACTCAATAAATAACAATCTAATTTCGATCTTAAAAGTACTATTTACAGAACTCAACACTCCATTGCAATAAATTATATAAAGAGAGCAACAGGGGCATGAGATCAACAAAAACAATAATCCCAAACTTACCCTATTTCCATTCTTTCGGCAATCGGCAAGGTATCATGTTCTGGTTCCTCTGACCAGTCATGGAGTTCAAGTTTCACCTCTACCCAAGAATCAGATTCTACCACAGGACCCTCATACAAAGGGCTATCAATCTCCCCTATTAAACCCAAACTGTCACCAGGTTGAAGTCCAGCTTCTCCATATGCAAATCTGGGTGCCATTTGCAGAAGGCACACCTCACCTTTGTACATCAGTTTGAGTGCTAAGTCCATTCCCGGAAGGACCTGTAGGGGAGAATTAAGTAACTTTTAGACAGACCTACACTACAATTAATGTGTGTGTTAGGAACACATGAATACAAACAATTACACAAACCTAGATTTCAAATTGTTCATCTTAAAGTATCTTATATCAGTGTTTACTTTACAAAATCTCACTGCAAGGTCCCGTGTTTGCATATGCATATAATATCCCCATACTTGCTATGGGGATTCTGTATACATATATAAAATGACATGCTACATAAAAATCAAACACCTGAGTTCTAAATGACAAATGTTCATGATAATCTTTATTACAACACTATAAAACCTCCATATATCAAATGTAGGTCGTGTTATTGTTTCAACATAATATAAGTGAATCAAACTTATAACAATAGAAATTAAATTTATTGCAAACAGCACATGCAGATATCCCCGATTAGATATTACTGATTATGTCTGATACAAGGAATGTTACAGATATAAGTAATATTATGATTTATATATTTCATTTATATATTTCATAAATAGATTGAGAAAACAATTCATTCAAGGTTTCCATTAATAGATCTGGTCACACGATTAGAATAATAGATTTTAAGGACACCATTACTTCATCGAACAAAAATGGCTTAAGGTTATTGAGGCAACTGCAAACCTATTAGAAGTAAAATCTCCAACCATTGGATGTTAATATGTGGTGGTTTAAGTTACATGTAAATAGAGAAGCTAGAATATTTTTGTTATAGCCTATTAGATATTTATAATTTTGAAAATCATTAATTGCAACATATTAAAGTTCCATTGCTAGCCTTAGTTTGTAGGTTTTCTAAAGAGATTCGGAAACCACCATACCTGACAATAACCATAATACTATGTAAAAGTCACCGTAAAAGGTATTAGGTAATACTTTTTTTGCATGTAATGTGTTAACATAATTTTAAATGGACTAAGCATGGGATCTGAACCTAGAGAAGTTTTTAACTGTCAAGAATCACATCGAAAACTCTTTATTACCTCATTATCACCCAAATACATCTTGATGTGGTCCCTCTTTTCAATAAGTTCATCGTGATCACGTAATTTCACCTCATAGCTTATTCTACATATATCACTTCTTTGCGGTCGACTTCCATCTGATTCATTACCGGCTTTTATAGTCTGCAAATATAAAATATTCACCTTTATAATGCTGCTCCAAAGCAATCCGGTTTTATTAAGCATCATTGTATAATAATATTGTATGAAGCAGTGGAGAGAAGAAGCACTTCAGATCTATATGGATAAAGATATCTTACACTTAATACTAACTGTCTACCTGATAAGTGACCAGGCTTGACATTATAATAATAAAATTAGAAAAATCATTAACTTATTACAAAATTTGTCTTTAAATAAAATCTACTTTATAAATATGATACAATTTATGATTTGAAAGGTAGAATATGTAGTATAGGTAGTTTTATGGAGGTCAAGGCTTGTTAACTGTAATTTTCAGTTAGTTTACTTTGGGTTTACAAGAACTGGTATAAATATCCATATGCACCAATGACAACTGGATTACTGGACAGTCACAGTAAGAAAGATTAAGTTTCAAAAAGACATTGGACTTTTGTACTATTCAGTAACCAAAATAATTAACTCTTGTTGTGTCTTACGAATAATTGTTGCCAAAAAAGGTATTTTCATTAAACAAATCTTTTTTAAAAGATAAACGAATACATAAGACAAAGTCCCACCTTTTTGAGAATTGCGCCAGACCCCAATAAGTCTTGCCATCCGTTAATTAGCGCTGGGGGATCTGTTTCGGTTTCTTTATCTTTTGATGCAGCCTCAGCTAACTTCGCCTCTTCGATCTCATGAGCAGCAGCCGCAGCCAAATCCTCAAAGGAACTGCTTTCGGACTTATCCACCAAGGAACGCTCTCCTTCACTCATCTGAAAAGTAACACCAATAAATTATTACTTCGTTTTGCGCGTTAAATGCATTGACGTAATCACGATATTTAGATTATCTACGGAATATCATACGTAAATATACTTTAAAGTTATTATGTTCTATAATATTCGCACTATTTAATTAATTGCAAATAATCAAATAAAATTCACCTTTAACAAATATCACAGTTGTATCAAAGTAAACTTTTAATCTAATCTCTATAGTCTTATAAATGCCATGTATTTATTTAGCAAAATTTTAATTCCAAGGTAAGAAAATACGCGTGACGATGACAATCAAACTTTCTGAATTGTTTTTTCTAATTTGTTGAATGAATGTGACTTAAATGACATTTCATAAAATCGTTGTCCTGAATGCAGATAAAACAAACGAATTGTGATATTGTTAAGTTCATTCGTTTTATTCATTAAATAATAGAAATGCAATATTTTTGAACGCTATGGAAGTAAATATATTAGTACAATATTTTGTATTTCTAAAGTGTAGACAATAAATAATTTAGTTAAACAATATATGAGGAAACTTAAAAATTGATAATAAAATCATGATTAACAAAAGCCGTTACCCGTGAGACGATAAAAATCGTAAGCGCATAATTCCCGCGTTCACTGTATGTTCTAGTCACAAAGATATGTTGTATTTTTTTTTGATAGGAAAATTCGCAATAATAACTAAAAATAACTTTATTATTAACAAGCTATAGCACAAAGTGCTTACTTGACCATAAAATTATATGTTACTATTGATTTAATAACATTTATCGTTTATGAGAGGTGTTCTTTAGCTATTAGGGAATTATAAATAGGAATATTAATACATTTTATAGGAATATTAATATATAACTGGGTAAACGTGGCAGTGTTCTACATTCATCTGCTTACCTCTTCAGGGATTACAGGCGTGAAGTACTTTTTTTATATTAATATATTAACAGATTTGTTACGTTTAACGAATTTTTGTTTATGGTCGTAACGAATATAATCGTAAGTGGAACGCAAGATAGAAAATTTGACATTTTAGGCTGTCATTTTTCTATGAAGTGGGAAATAGACTTTTCATGTGCCATTAAGAATATTTATCGTTATAAATATTTTTAATTAAGCCGCATTAATTTCATATCGTAATGCAGAAGTACGAGAAGCTTGAAAAAATCGGGGAAGGAACATATGGTACTGTTTTTAAAGCAAAAAATAAAGAAACTCACGAAATTGTAGCATTGAAGAGAGTAAGATTAGATGACGATGATGAAGGTGTTCCATCGTCCGCATTGCGCGAAATTTGTCTTCTTAAAGAACTAAAACACAAGAATATAGTTCGTCTGTATGACGTGCTACATAGCGAGAAAAAACTAACACTTGTATTTGAACATTGTGATCAAGATTTAAAGAAATACTTCGACAGCTTAAATGGCGAGATAGATCTGGATGTGGTTAAATCTTTTATGTATCAGCTTCTCCGAGGACTTGCTTTCTGTCACAGTCATAATGTCCTTCACCGCGACTTAAAGCCACAGAATTTGTTAATTAATAAAAATGGAGAATTAAAATTGGCAGATTTTGGTTTGGCTAGAGCTTTCGGTATCCCAGTGAAGTGTTACTCTGCAGAGGTAGTGACGTTGTGGTACAGACCACCAGATGTACTGTTTGGAGCTAAATTGTACACAACAAGCATTGACATGTGGTCTGCGGGCTGTATTTTTGCTGAACTGGCAAACTCTGGCCGTCCCCTGTTTCCAGGATCAGATGTAGATGACCAACTAAAGAGAATATTCAAACTTCTAGGTAAGCACGTGATTATATTTAACATTGAATGAATGTGGAGTATGCTTGATATCTTCTGATATTTCTAAAGGGATCTGTGCCTGTCAGGGAGATGTTTGCAACCCAACTTCTTTAAAAATACATCATTATACAAAATTTACATATTTGTATTATACTGCCTTGTTGGTTGTGTTTGTTGCAAGTGTGACTGCTGATCGGGAGGTCCCGGGTTCGAATCGTGGGTTGAACACTACAAAACTTTCTAATTTAGATTTTCTAATAGTTGTTTGGAGTTTGGATATGTGCCAGATGCATGACAATAGGCTCACCACCTATTACATAGTGGGATGTAAACATAACTGGTGAAACGTGGGAGTGTTCTGCATTTCTCTGCCTACTTCTTCAGGGATTACAGGCGTGAAGTTATGTTTGTATCATACATAATATTTTATATCATAATTGTGAATAATTCTGTTCTGAAATACTTTTACCTAATATTCTGAGTGTATTAGCAGAACCATCCATTAGGGTTAAATATGTAAAGTTTAATTTTCTGATAAAAAAATTATAAACCATATATTACTAAATATATTATTCAAAACAAAACAGGTAACATCTCCCCTGTAATTCCTGAAAAGGTAGGCAGAGGAATGTAGTATGCTGCCATGTTTCACCAGTTGCTTTTATGTACTACTATGGAATAGGTGGTTAACCTATTGTAAATACATTGGGCATATATCCAAACTCCAAGCTAAGTTAGAAAAATTCAGTTGTGCCTGACCTGGGGTTTGAACCCAGGACCTCTTGATCGGCAGTTACAATTGCAACCAACATGACCGAGAGGGCTGTCAATGTGTGAGAGGTTTGATTCCCATGATTTGTTCTGTGACTGGATGTAAATATATATATATATATATATATATATATATATATATATATCTCAGCTTTTGGGTTACCATAACACAAGGCTTAATTATTATTTAAATTTTTAGGTACACCGAGTGAAGACACCTGGCCGGGAGTGACACAATTACCAGACTACAAACCCCTGCCTGTCTACCAGCCCAGCCTGGGTCTGGCTCAAGTTGTACCAAGACTGCCAGCGAGGGGGCGAGACCTGCTCGCTCGTCTTTTAACTTGCAATCCTGCTTTGAGAATGCCTGCTGATGATGCAATGGCCCATGCATATTTCCACGACCTCAATCCATCGGTGAAAAATGACAGATGTTAACAATCAATACACCCTTACCGGTGTACCTCAGAACTGCTCTTTAGTGATAAGAACGCTGATGAAGTGCAAGAATGTGGTGATGAATAGACTTGAATTATAAATAAAGTTTTCTATGTTGTAAAGTAATAATATTAACCAATTTAGTAACAGTAGTCATAGCCTACATGCTGTGACAAATTTTGAACAGGATGTCAATTGTAAACCAAGGACTCAGCTTTTAACACTAGATTGAAAGACTGAGCCAATTTGACTCATTTTAAATGCAAGAGAAATAGATGTAAGAGCCTTTGTGCTAAATGTAATAAAAATCTTTATGTATAATGTATTTAAAAAACCAGAGTTTATATGTAAAAAATGTTTTCCATGAAGTTTTTCTATTTCTATTGCATTTTAAATGAGTCAAATTTTCTTGGTCTGTAAATACAATGTTAAGTATCTTCCTCTTGTCTAATTGATAGCTGATTGTAAGTGATCAGGCATTGTGGTGAAAGGATTGGTCACAACATCCAGGGTGTGCGGAGCATATGGTAGTACTTAATCAGACATAGTCACCATTCGGGGGAGGATCCTTTCATGCACCCATGTTAAATATGCATATAGCTTATTGCTAGTGACAGTATATATGTATACACAACTTCTTTGCATTCTTTCCTTAGCTTGTTAAAAATTGTTTCAATAGGCCTCATACCCTATCAAAGGCTCGTGCTTTGAATACTTTCAACAAACTACTTGGGCCCTAAGTGTTATCTCTACAGAACTACACTAACGGCTATGAAAAGCATTACCTAACTTAATGTGTCTCGAGTTGCATAACAAGACCGCAACATACAATGTATTGATGAGAATCTATGACCAAACTTAATGAAATAAGAGAGGATGAGAATATGAATTTCTTTTTATTTTAATGAAATTGTTTTATAGACAATCAATTTGATCTATTATGAACATATTGTTTCATTTAATGATATCATGCCTTGTAGCTTTGTTGTACTTTGTTAAATTTGATAATGTATTTACATCCATAATTGGTAAAAAAAAAAACTGATGCCCATTACAGAGTGAATTTTTCAAGAATTGTAAAAGGTTCACCACCTATTTCATATCGGGACATAAACATAACTGGTGAAATGTGTCAGTGTTCTACACTCTTCTACCTACCTCTTCGAGGATTATAGGCATGATGATGTTAGATTATAAATATTGTAAAGAATGAATATTCTACTGGTACAATAAGAGTATAAACATAACATAATATTTTAAAATCTAAACATAATTTTAATTAAAGACCTTATTTGCATTACAATTTAACTAAAGAACATAAATTGTTTAGTTTTAAATCAGTGCATCAGTAATGAGTTTATAAGTATAGGACAGACTTTTGAAGTAAAAAAACTGTTCATAACATATTCTTGACGAAATCCTAATACAGCAGGGTAAATTTAAAAAGGAAATTATCAGATTTTACTGTTAAATGTATTTTTAAGGCATTTAGACATGACAGGATGAACCAGTTGTATTTATGGCTTGCACTTGACTGACTAAATTTTAGAACTAATGTCAATTTGCAATTGTATACATTCTTACCATTAATTTTATTTATGCATAAGGCCTTAGATAAAAGTCACTTGTTTGGACTAAGTCATTATCGTACTTAATAATATATTATGTAAATGTAAAATTCATAATTTGTTTCCATATTAGTGTTATATAAAATGTGTATATAATTATTTGTAAGATTGTAACTATAATATTAATTATTGTGTATTATTAATTTATAAATTTGTATCTTCACATGAATTTTCTCTTTTCACTTCACTCCATATGTGGACTTAACATAATTAATTATAATGTTTTAGTATCAATATAATATATTAAAATAATGTGGTCCTTGGTAATATCAGACAGCAGGAAACAAAAATAGGCATGTGAATATAGTAGAATATCTTCATCAGTCAGATTATACAACTCATATGATACAATGTCATATGATACACAATAATTATTCTTCAAACATGCTTTGACTGCCTCTTTGGTCGTGTTGGTGGCAAATGGGACTGGGAGGTTCTGGGCTCAATTCCCAGGTCGGCCAAAAAAGGTCCCAAAAAATTTCTAATTTAGATTTACTGGTTGTGTCTAGGAGTCTGGATTTGTGTTCAGTGTATGGATATACGCTCACCACCTATTCCATAGTGGGACATACATGTAACTGGTGAAACATGGGTGTTCTACATTCCTTTGCCTACCTCTTTGGGGATTACAGGCGTGATGTTACGTTTTTTTTTATTCTTCAAACAATTTTACTTACTATATTGCAAAGATTATGCAAAATCAAAGTATAAAATTATCTCATAATAATTATTAATTTATAAAATTATAATTCAGATGAGTTATTAGTAGACAGTATCACATAAGATGATGCATGGGGCAATATGGAGATGTTGTCCCATGAGACAGCTCAAGAGCTGGCTGTGTTAAACAGGGGTTGTATAAAGCATGATTAATAATTACAATTGATATTATATTCAAGAATTTTGTATTCGATCTAACCCTTGTTATCCTATTATATATGGAATTGGAGAAATTCAAATGAAATTGTGCATTTAGTAAACTGTATATTTACATTATTTCTAAAATCAAAAAATTTACAGAACCCTTTAAATTATTGTAAATATTTTAGACAATAAAAATATGATTTGTTTGTATACAGTGGTGCATTTTAAAGTTTACAGAGTGGTAGTTTTAGTAAGACAGTGATTCCACTATCTTAAATGCTAATGTGCTTATTGAATCAGTGTTAGTATGAATGGACACCATAAATTACGAGAGATATTCAAGGGAGGAAGGGGTCACGTTGAATCTCATCTAATCTCACTTTGGGGAGAGAGAGAGCTCTCTTGCAAATATTACGTGTTTTTCTGCTAAAAACAGGAAAAGTTACGAGAAAAATGTTTTCAATCAAGTGATATATATGATGCTTTACTAAAATTTGGCCAAAATCGTACACAAATTATTAAACAAGATTTGCGACTGCCATAAGCAGCACAGTAGCCTATCGATTGCTTACACGCGACGGTTAGCTGAATGTGTGACTCGACGAATGTTACAACGTTCTAGTTAAGCGACACAGAAATGTTCTGGCTTTGTTTATACTCGTAAATGTTTTGTTAGTCAATTACATTTGCAAGTGATTATATGGAAAAAGAAATAGTTTTGTATTTTTCCTTCCATTAAATTCTCGGTAATTGTTGAACTTAAAAATCCTCCACTGTAAGTACTCCCAGTCCAGGTTAAAACTAGAGTGGTTATCACATAAACAGCAAAGTAAAGAGGTGAAAAGGAACTTAAAATGTACTTTTTTTAGCACTGCCGGATGAATTTGTTAACACAAATCAGACATTAAAATTGAAAGGTTTCCATGGTCCAACTTCTGAATTGTTGCCACTGACTTATGGATTTTACTTAGGGTTCCATAGACGACAGATGGCTTGAATAAGAACATACTTCTTACTTAATATATAACATTCAATTTAAATGTCTCTAGTAGTTCCTTATATCATTTCCATTTCTGCCCTCTTACGTTTCCTATGACTGGCCACCATATTGGCTGTAGTTAAAGGGCAATCTCCTCTTTTAAGCCAGCCTGATAAAGCTTTTTCTGTAACTGCTGCACATGCTGTCCTCTCACGTTCGCTGGCTGATAGAGGTTGCAAAGCACTCACGGAATCTGTTGATACACTTGCTGACATGATCATTCTGAATCTTTGTCTGAAAGTCTGAATAAAATGAAGATTTCAAATCAATATATTTAATAGAATAATTCCAATTAATTTTTTGTATTGTTAAATATATAGACAGCCCACCAAACAGTATATGATTCCATTAACTGTAATGTAAGTTCATGCCTGTAATCCCTGAAGAAGTAAGCAGAGGAGTGCAGTACATTCCTATGCCTCAGCAGTAATGTTTAAGCCTCATTGTGGAATAGGTGGCAAGCTTATTGCCATAGCATACAAACAAATCCAGACTGAGCTACTTCTAGACTTCTGACTGAGCTACTTCAACCACAAAATCTAAGTTAGAAAAATGTGTAGATTTAGAAATATACTAAAGTTTAGGAATATAGTGATACCTAGACAAAATTTAGAAATATAGTCACATATGCTAATAAGGTAATCTAGGGCACTCAAAAAAGGGGCTGGATTTATAAAGATAGCAAAATTACTTGCATGAAAGACAAATTTAATGTCAATTTAAAAATTAAGTATTCATATGTATACCATAATTTAAAGTATTAAACTTACATTAATTAGGGTGGTAGCTAGTTCATCCTTGATATCATGTTTA
Source organism: Mimoniades nurscia nurscia (assembly GCA_018246595.1). NCBI lineage: Eukaryota > Metazoa > Arthropoda > Insecta > Lepidoptera > Hesperiidae > Mimoniades > Mimoniades nurscia. The sequence goes on along the minus strand of DWFO01001909.1, from coordinate 1,182 downwards.
GTAATGTAACAACCGAGCTCATAGTAATGTTGACCTAACTTATGCATATCTACAGTACAAGCGTCGGCATTTAATATTTCTCTATATGCTTCTTTGTAGATCTTCGGCAGATCAACACTAACCAACGGAGGTCTTCTAGAATGCAAAGCTTCCGCTAGCCACAAAGGTATGTCTACATTGGTGCCAGATTTTAAATCATCTTCAGTGGCCGATGGGTCCAGAAATCCTAAAAGATTTGCATTGTTTTTTCATTAAGTATTAGTTAAGTAAAAAAAGCAATGATTTCTGCAAATTAATATGAAAACTAAATCTTACCCATCTTAGGCAAATCATGTAAAAACTTACAAGGAACTTTTTCATTAGTTACTAAAATATCTGCTATAGACAAGTAATTAGAACTAGCCATTTAATTTCACAAATTATTCTGTATTAAAAACTACTATACTAGTCTGAGACTACAGAAATGTGAAAAAAATAGTATGCAATGCATAGTATGCATACTATTCCTACAAGCATTGCTTATCTAAGTTTTCCCGCCGATTATTGACGTTGACATCTGTCCTTCAGTTTCTTCGTGTAGTTCGTGTTAAATAAATCCATAGATGTATTACATACACAGAGGCTGCATTCCACTGAGGGTTCACAACACCCAAAACACTCATTTGACAGTTCCACATAGCGCCCACGATCGTTGTGGTCGCGGTGAAAACGTCACTGATGACTTACGCTCACGTCGCGCTCGCGACGACCATTTCAAGACATGGGTCGTAGTTCGTAGTGAGCGTTACAAGAATTTATGAGATTTTAAAACGTCAAAGCAATAAACATGTCAATGTATGAATGTCAAATGTCAAGTTACGATTTATTTGAATATAATTTATTTCTTACTGCAGTGATATTAAATAAAGTACATTTTTTTCGATATAAATCAATTTACTCTTAAGATTTACACATTGTAACTAACCTCTTAAAGCCTTTGGTATATAATTTCTAGTTCGTAATTTTGTTATTGTACTTCAACGCTCAAAACGCCCCATAATCCATTCCATCTCAACGCTCGGGCCATTGTGGAACAGTAAAATTAGTGGACGTGAGCGTGATAGTTGTGAATGCTTAGTGGAATGCAGCCAGAGTAGCCACACAAAAAGGAGTTTTGTACATAGGGAGAGAAAGACATTGAAT
>DWFO01001908.1:0-14739 GCA_018246595.1 Mimoniades nurscia nurscia | reverse complement strand
AGTCTTAATTGCTTTATGGTTATCTGAGAACAGGTCAATGTTTAATATGTTACAATTATTGTTGTAGGATTTAACGACTCTATTCAGAGGTGCCTGGCGGCCAAGATTTGAATGGCATGCTTTAAGGTTAAACACATTAAATTTAGGCGTTCTTGGTACTCTTGAGGGTACAGAAAAATTTAAAAGACTTAGTAAATTTAAAAGACTTAGTAAATTTAAAAGACTTAATAAATTTAAAAGACTTAGTAAATTTAAAAGACTTAGTAAATTAGCATTACAATGCTCTGTAGATATATTTAATTTTTTTTACATGACTACAAGTATCTTGTATGTATATCTTCCTATTCCCAAAAGAGGCAACAGTTTTTTTATTTTTATTATAACAAGTAATAACAATACATAAAGTGTAACAGCTGTACATAAAGCGTATATTATGTATAATTTACATAACAAAACATCTACAAGAAACCTTATACAGTTCAATTTAATATTGTCTTCGCACCAGTTTCCTGCAGTTTATTGACAACGTAAAATCCTGTCAGTAACAATAAAATCCAACGCACACACAGCGTATCGCAAATATCCTCTGAATGAAGTCTATTTATTGCATGTCAATTGAAGCTCGTTCAACGAATTATCGTTCACTGTTGCTCGCCGCCTCGTGCGGAATGGTAAACTTCACGCGCCACCGGAACATTATGAATACTTAATTCTATAAAATGTGTAAGCTTGCTCATGATGTTTTCCTTCACCACCCATTTAATTATATTTTGATCTTAAAATTTACACAATGTAGTGAAGATAGAGGTGCACGCCTCTCAGCCCAGGAACCCCGGAGTGAGAAGGTGAATCCGACTTAACCCAATAATTCCCAAGGGTTTAAATAAAAACATATTTTTTTATTTTATTATTTATATTAGTTACATATACATTCAAAGGGAGAAAATCATAGTCAAAAAAAATGTTGATCATTCCGTTTAAATTACATAAAATGTTGCGTTAACGCAACGTTAGTATAAGTGAACTTTAAAACTACTCGCAACTTATTTATACGCATGGACACTCAAGTACTAACGGGAGCGGAACATTTTAAAACAATCACCATGAAGATGCACCTGACATTTCTTACAAATGTACATTGTTGTAGGTTCTTCTACATTGTCGGCATCTTCTTCGACGTTTATATTCCTGTTCTACTGTGACATGACCATTATTCTCATAGCGAATATTAGTGGGCAATGCGTTCTTGGATGGTCTTCCCACATTTGTATTTGAAACATTCAAAGAATGGGAATGTTCGGCTAGCCGTGCTTCTTCACTTTTCATCAAAGTTCCAGCATCGTAAGATTTGAAATCTAATTGGCTCAAGATCAGAGTGCTGTTGAAACCACCCAACATATTATCATCTAAGTCTTCTTCGCCTGTAAGATGGGTGATGTAAAAAGCATCAATTTGGTGTGCATTTCGTAAATCCTCCTCTTCTTCCAACAAGCCCATAATTTCTTGCGAAGAAAATGCGTTTTTATGAGCCATAATTTAGAGAAAATACACGTGTTTTGTGAGTTACTACATAAACCATAGAGCTTGAAGTTCAACAACTGACTAACTAATGAAACAAAAGCGTTTGTGTCGCTTGAGGTCCAAGAAATCATTGTTTACTATAAATTCGTAGCATCAATGGATCGCAGCATTACAATAACAAACATTCAATAATTCTCCCAACGTTGCGTACACGCAACATTTCGTGGAAGTCTAAGTTAAACTATATACATATATAGGTCTTCCTGTTCAACATAATTATTGAACTCATAAATAAAGTATTGTTAAATATTCGTTTAGTGTGAAAAGTACTGATTTATTTTAATTAATATTTTTTATGATTTTATCAATTTGTCTAATTGGAGAAGACTCAATTCATGGTTTTTCTAAATTAAAAATAAAATATATTTTTTATGAAAATACGTGTCCAAATAATAATAACCCGTATTTTAACTTTTCCTTTACAGACTGGATTAGATGTCAGAGATTTACTGTCCTTTTGTGATCCCAAAAAAAAATCAAACATACAATGTTGCGTTTACGCAACAATGGGTAAAGATGGGGATACTCGTAATACTGCTTTTATTCTCACTTTACTCGCGATATACAATGTGAAATCTCAAAGCACCCCTAAAATACCACTGGCTTTCAACTATGAATTCGTACTACAGCCTAACATGGTCATGTTCAATTATTCAGCAAATAAATATTTGTCCCAAATTCCTCTAAAACGTATTGGTTCAGGTCCAAACATTTTTGTCGCATTTCTGTGTTGACGTGAGCTTGACTTTAAACGTTTCAATAACTAATAGATTAGAAATGAGACCCAAACTGTTTAAACCCAGGACTGTGAATTGGTAGTAGCGCTGGCAACCATTCGACTGCCTCGTTGAGGCAATAAAAATAATAAATTGTAATATTCGATATGGACGCTCTCTATATTGAATAAAAATAAACCAGCTAATAGACATATTTTACAATTATTGGCACAAAACAACATGAATATTAGAATATTAAATATATTATAATTACTGCAATTCAATCTATTGTACTGCAAAATTCTCGAGTGCATGAATGTATTTTACGATTTCCGCTACAGAATTTGTCTACGAATCGGCAAGATTGTTGTTACTACGTCTGTTTTTAAATCAATTAACAAACTTGACATTACTTCCTAAAACAGTTCTCAAATTTCTGTATTCTTAAATTCTATTATATTTAATAGTTATTTTTTATTTGCTATAGTTTTTCTTCTTCCTTTTCACTAACCTATTTTACAGTTGTCAAGTTTGTTAGTGGCCGTTTTACGTCCCTGCAGTTTTAACTACAGTTCAATAACTTTTTTGTTTTTCGTATTGTTTGTTGAAGAGCTTTCTGTTTTTACACATTAGTATAAACCACAATTGTAAATACGTTATTCTTGTAATACGTGGATACTTAAAAGTTTGTATATCTGTAAAAGATTATCCAATAACAAAAGCACAGAAAACATCACTGGATGGTTACTTACCATTAATTACGACATAATTAACTTTAGTGACACACGCACATACGCGCACACACACACACACCATACCATAGGTTATGCCCATGATCCTATAGGGATCACAGAGCACAAAATTTGGCACCGCCTCGCTGCTGCCCATAGGGAGGCCAGGACACCTATCCGCGCCTATGTAGGCCGCGCTATATCGCGATCTGCGAGCGCCGGGTTTAGGCGTCTTTTAAAACACCCTGTATCCCGGCACGGGTTCGTGTTGTATTATTACTCCGCCCCGACATGTATAGTTATATACTACAGTTATAAAAGTATGAACTGTAGTAACAAAACTGTAATTTCATTACATTATATTATTATAGGACAAATAAGCATATATTATAGTTATAAATAACTAGAAGAGAAACTGACTCTCAGGTCACAGTCCATGCTTTTGTAGAAGCCAGGGTTCTTCAATGTTATACACGTTCAATAAATCAATAAAATGATATTATTGTGTGTGAAAAACAATTTAAAAAAAATCTATTTAAGTATATATTTACATGTATATATGTAGTTTATTAGCCATCTGGTTATCATATCACAAGCTCTCTTGACACTTAGTTTGGGATCAGATGGCCGTGTGTGGAGATGTCCCGAGATATTTATTTTATGAGATATTTTTTTGTTATATTTTATATTAAAACCCGACAAAATGTACGATATCTAATCGTACATATTGTCGGGTTTTAATATACGCTTTCTGCGCCAACAGCTGTGTGATGCACTTTATCAAAAATTACAATTACATTTTGGTGAATTTGTAAGTAAGTAAGTGCATATAATTACATTTCATACTGATAACATATGCCAATCAGCACACGTAATGAACCAACGATTTGGTCCGTAATTCAATATTCCTGACTAGAATACCTTCCAAAACAACCTTCCGGTTTGTTATTAGACTTTTGGAATCTTGGAACGAAACTTGGGAATAGTACTTTGATGCATCACTGAATAAGGTACTTTACAGGCTACTGGTAATTAAGTCAAACTCGTAAAAGGTGCCGAAGATCTCGGATTCTCTGTCTCTTTCTCTGGCATTTCACAAGCGTTTTACAACAAAGCTTTATACCTTGATCGTGGGCCAAGATATGGATACCATATAAATGTTTTGTATTTAACCGATAGCTAGATAAACTATACCAATGTACAGTTGATTTAACGTTACGTGTAAGACAGCAAAATGTAGATAGAAACTACTTTCCGGCTACGGGTAATACATATTTCCTTTAATCTGCCCAAACGCCAAACATCCTGCGCTAACAAATCATAATCAGGAACGCGGGAACGTGTAATTACGTTGCAATCAATTTCCAATTACAAACCCAATATCCTTGGAGACTCTATATTCACAAGCTATAAATGGAATTCAATATCAAGCGCCATATTCAATTAGCTATGAAAACTTAGACTAATACCAAATTAATTTGGCGAGCGTTTCTTTGGTCGGTAATTAGTTTCTGTTGAGGTTCGCACGCTCACCGTAGGGAGCGTTGAGTAGATCTGCCGTTTGGTGTAGCAAAAACTAATTGTGTTACTCTCACAAATTGTAGTAGGTATTTAAATTACTTTTAATTTAATTAGGCATGTAAACAGCAATATTATAAGGTGGCGCTCTAAAATTAGAATTATTATTTACAAAAGTTTGAAAATAAAGAGTGATTTCATAACCAAAAAACCATGGAACAATATGTATGCTAATAAGTAGCTATCATCTTTAACAAAATCGTACTTACAAGTATTTGTTGTTTTTTGTACTTTCATGTGCATTTACTACACATGTTATAAGAAATTCGTAAACGCAAAATCGATAGCTTCTGATAGTTAAGCTCTCTCGGTAATGTCTCCTTATTATGTCGTACCGTCTACAGAAAAATAAAACCAAGTAAAACCTTACTTTGATAATAAGAAAACGATTCACAAAATACGTCTTACGTGATGCTGTAAAGCAATAATTTTAGATTTTAAACTGTCTCAAAACAGAATATTATCATTCATTATCATTCTTTACTTGTCCATGGATTTCTTGTAAGCTCGATCGACTTTTAGATCCTGTTTTTAAGCGGCTGATGATTGACGAAAGATATTGGACATGTATATTACAGCAAAAAGGAATAGAGCGAGGAGAGAAACTGATAACTATATAGAACAAGTCGATTAGCTTTCCTTCACCTTCACGATTGATGAAAACCGATCCAAGAATAACAACAAAGTTCATTTTAAGGTCTTCTGAATTAATTTTAAATATATCCTCGAGATATGGTTCGCTGAATTAAATATATGATTTCATATTACAAATATATATTACCTTGATGACTTACTTGTAATGCCAGTGATAATAAGAAAGTAACTTATAGGGTGGGATTACGCCATTCTCGCAGCTGAATGCCAACAGTGTCAACTAAATTAGGCCTGTATATCACCCACTATATCTAACAAAAAAATCACCTTTACGCGCTTTAAATATTGCAGGTAATGTATTTAACCTTGCCGCACACCGGACGGTGAGACACCATTACGCCTCACTGTGCCCATGCTGTAAAAAAGATTTAGATTGCTCCATCCCATATACGCGCTTCCCATTGAGCAGGAGGGTCAGTTCCGCCTCAATGGACTAGTGCGCCATAATTCTGCCAGATTTAATCAGACCTCCGCTCGTTTCGGCGATATGCTTCTCTTTGCGCACTAAATTCCACGCATCAGAGGGTTTCTTCATCTTTTTAATGCCACGACGCTCTGGTACTTTTCATAGCGGTGTAAAATATAGTTGCCTAAATAAAATTTGTATGTTTTTTATTCGGATTACAGAAATGTAAGTGCGAAGCGTATTTTCTTTATTTTGGTCAATGAGCAATAAACGCTATTATGCATTCGAAGCGAATTCGAACAATGTTTTTTATTTTGACGTGAGTCACTTATTTACAGTTCCGCGAACTAATAAAGAAATTGCTTCGTCGAATAACATTAATATTTAGGAAAAGTATATTATATCAGTAGCTACGATGCTGAAAGAAAAATCTCAAGAAGACCTGCATAGTGTTCAACAACCCAATCTTGTGTTGCAATAATATTGAATATTAATGGGTTTTACAATCTCTAAGACTTTTACAAAGTTCTTCTTCTTCTTTGTCGAGTCGATAGCTGATCGTGAGTGATCAGCCATCGTGGTGAAAGGATTAGTCGCAATATCCAGGTTGCTCTGGACAGTAGGTATATTTGTCCTTTATCAGACATAGTCGCTGCTCGCGGCAGCTCCTTTCTTACAAAGTGAAAAAACAGTAAATGAGTCAGCTGTTAACTACTTACTTGTGGACATGATTAAGCTTATTTACGTCAGAAATGTTATCACCAAACAATTCCTATATAATTAGTGGCGGTTTCAACGTTTTGATGTTATTCGATGAAAACGGACAGCTAACAAACGGCGCTGCATGTTTCGTTACACACGCCGTCAAGACCGCGCCAGTGACCCGCGGGGTAAAGAGTTACGGTTATTTTGCTCTCCTGTAAAGTAGACATTCTTACGCACTGTTAAACCTTCACTGACTCTAGTGGTAGCTCAGAAGCTTGTATTGGGTATAGAAACATTTACATTTAAAGTTTATTCATATTCTGAAATACCTTACACAATCGAGCACTAGAATAGAGTTATAACATATTATGAATTGCAGAATAGAACTAGTGGCAGTCCTCCACGGTTCGGTTATTTACCGCGCGCGTGTGAAATGTAAAATAAGCTTACATCTGAGGCTCTGAGGTTTTCTCGAAATTCTATGTCATGAGATCTTCGATAAACGGGCAAAGAAGCTCTCATATACATGTAGCCTGCAACTCTTTGGCTTTGGACTTGGCCATGGCGTTGCTACTGTTCAATAATGACGGTGTCAACTTACTAAATACATAAAAAATTACAATCCGTTCATTTACAACATAATGGTCCAGAACACGGGTTGGTTCACAGAATCCTCCTCACCTCAGTTGTACTAATTCTGTTACAGAATTAAAAATGTGCAATTCAGTTAAAGTAAGAAACGTTATGTTCCGCCCGAACTGGTATAAAATAAAAATGCGTTCAAAAATTTTACCAGAAGCACATAACGAAGTGGAATAAGAGCATTTTTAGCTTTGTGCTTAAGTATGAAATAACCCGCCGACAGTTTCCATCTGTATGCAAATGCATTTGTCGGCGGTGCGCGTGTCTCTGTATAATGCCATTATTAAACGTCCCGTCGTTTAAATTTTACCTACTTTAATGCGGAGGAGAGCGCACCAAATAACTTTTGCTCAGAACAACTTAGAATCGTTTGATGGCGTTTCGAAGTTAATAAGGTACTATGTAGATTGTAATCTACCCCTGTCGCATAGTTGAAAAGCTTTTCACCAAAATTTAGGGGTCGCTCTGTTGATATTGGAATATTTAACATAAAAGGTGTAACTGTGTTGATGTCAGAATTTCAAAGTATTTTCAATCAAATCTGTTGTAAGCCATGCATACGAACGTGCCATATCCTGTAGGTTGGGTTCTTGCATTTCTGTCCAAAATGAGGAAAACCTTAGGTTAAGAACATTTCACTATGACTTTTAGACAGCAAACGGCATCGTGTTATACTTATTTATAGGATTAGGTTATGACGCTCAGCTGCGATTATGTAAGTAGTAGGTATTCTTTACCATCATCATTATAAGCCTATCTTAAGCCCACTCCTGGATGTAGGCCCCCCTGAGAGGTTTTTACGTATAATCACATAGGCGGCTAGTGCATTTAGTCATGTTTAGAAAATCTGCGCCATGCCGGGATCAGTCAGCGTTAACTAATATTATCGTTTTGTCAAATTATGGGTTCATGCAGTGGCGTAGCGTGGGTTTCAGTCGCCCGGGGCGGAAAAATATGTTGCCGTCCCCTTAAAATTGTCTTTGTGACCATCTCGGCGAATAAAAAAAAAAGGTCTTCGGAGAATCTAGGATCCAGGGGAGCAAAGAAAAAGGTCTTCGGAGAATCTAGGCGAACAAAAAGAAGGTCTCCGGAGAATGTCGGCGAACAAAAAAAAGGTCTCCTGATTTTTCGTATATGTGTACGTTCGGCTTTATGAAATTAGTGCCCCTCTCCCCCATACTACGCTACTGGGTTCATGACTTTGCAACCATCGTAGTTATAGTAAATATCGGTAAAATAAAAAGTTCACAGTTCAGTAACCATCTCTTTGAGACTGTGACCCGAATAAAGACTGGACTTTAAAAAATGTACGTCAATTTCCCTAGTGCCTCGTTCCATTTTAACGCCAACTTTAACTCTCGTATTTATTCAAGTCATACTTTCGCTTCTCCTACACGTTTTTAATATGACTATATATTAAATTTAAAACTAATGTCTTTAGTGTGGGCATTATGTCCAAAAGCCTGTTCGGGAGGCTTATATCCTGCAGTGAATTATGATTTATCTTTGCATCTCTCTTGATTTCATTTGTCTATTGCGTATTGTTGATGACAAAATTCACCGAAAAATCCTGTCTAGGTAAAATGGCGTAAGAAAGTACCACTGGCGAATATAAGAAATAGTTCCTGTATATTTATGTTTTACTGTAAATAATCTGAGAACATTACCCGAAACTTATATGAAATTAAACGTTTTACTCCGCGTTCGCGATAAAACAAAAAAAAAAATTATACGTGGCGCCCACGCGCATTAGAAGTAACACTTCTTGCTGAATATACGTAGATGGAGAATTTTTGATTACTTTCATCATCATTATATCATTATCATCATCAGCCTATTTTGGTCCACGCCTCTTGCTAAGAACGTCATCGCGCCTTGCCCTCGCTCGGCTTGCCGCATCCAGTTTCTGTCTACAAACTTTCGTAGATTATCATCGCACCTACGTATCAGTTACTTTATTTCTATGGCACGTATTCCATGCGACTTTCTTTTCTTGGGTCAAGAGCTTTACAAGCACTGAAATACGCGGTGCGAGATGTATAGCGATTTATTTAATGCCTGCTCAATAATATTTGACCTATGTGTTATTGAGGATGTACCAGCAAGAACTTTGTCTCTCTGCTCTTAAGTTTTATTTGCATTTTGCGCAATTTAAATAGTACATATTAGTGAGAAGTACATAGTGTAATAGGGTCTTAAATCTTCGCAACTTTTTCTCGTCAGTAAAGGAGTTTCCCTCCCTTAAAAAAACTTATGTTCCAGGTTAAATGCAGAGGCAGGGCTTACTGAACACTGGGTAGCCAGCTTCACCCTTACTTATGTACATACTTCTATAACATAAAATACCTTACATTAAAATTCAAAATTTCACAAAAACGTTTATATCAGTTCCTAATTCAAAGACTCTTTTCAAAAAATGGAATGTATTTAACAAGGGCGACTAACAAGAAGTTAAAAATAGGTGAATTTTTATTGTAAAAACTCTATGAATGATATTGAATTATTCAAAATAACGAAAACTACTCTCGGATAAAAGCTAGTAATAAAATTGTAGAGCGATCTATCAGACTCCGTGAGATAAAATATATTTCAAGCGAAAATAGGGGAAAATATTACATGGACTATACACTCGCCCCTAAATATTTTATTATTAAAACAGTTTGTTGTAGCAATACAGTACTCAGAATTGTTACATCATAAATTGTATTTCAATAAATAAAGTTAGTTTTATGATTACCTTAGCTTAGATAATAACAAAAAGACGAGTAGCCTTCAAAAATATTATTGAAAAGTTTAAACACAACAAACCATTTTTCAAAAACTTGTGACTATACTAATTATACGTTTACCTATTTACGAAAAACTCGCAGACATATCTCTTAAGCTATACCGTTTAAAATCTCAAAGCATAATAAAAAGAGCTCATCTACTTAGTGCAGTATCAAGCCTTATTCAATGAAGGCTCTCGGGAGTAAACAAGAATTGATCGCATCATTTATAACGGTGCGATTTAGATAGCCCCGGCGACGCGCCTCCATTACTCACTCTACGGCATGTTCAGATACTGCGCGTTTTGTGACGCTTTTACTTTGGTTTTGAAAAGCGGCGGTACTCTTGAAATCCATCACGCCAAATTCGTCGGTTTAAAATTTCGCTGACTGCGATTATTGTCTCACTTTCTTTTGTCGTTAAAATCATTCGTTTTGAAATTGACGGCAAGCAAAATTCTAACATTAGCGTAGGTCTCAATTGTATGTTATTAAATAGTTTTGAAAAAGTACTAAAATAGGTCGTAATTATTTCGAAAAATTTGTGACAACTGTAGTGAAAACATGATCACTTTAATATCTATAAAATTTTGTCGTCAACGTAAAGGTAATTTATTTTATTTGCAAAACAAACAGTAAGTTTAAAGAAACGAATTAGAGGGTTACATTTTAAATGCGGTAAACATGACTACCCTCTCATATGTTAACACCGAGATTCGCCATTAGTATCCTATACCTTGAGTTTGACCCACACTGTCAGTATCCTCACGTCACTAATGTTATGATGAAACCAATTTCTTCACAATGGATGTAGGTACTGCTTCTATTAACATAACAACGACCGGTTACTATTTGTAAATTCTTCAATTTACCGACTTCTGCGATACTACTAGTGTATGTAATATTTTAAATAGAAAATTAAAAAATAAAAATTAACTGTCTTGTAAAAAAATAAGTGTATTGAAATATGACAAATAACACACTCTGTAAACGTTACTGACAATACTTGATTTGTATACACACAGGTCATAACTAAAAATCGGTTGTTTACGACACTCGCGAGAATTTTTATGACGCTCGGACGGACGACTCCGCACCTAGTCCCTTCACTTTTTAATGAACTAGCCTCCAACTAACGAAATAATATTACCCCTAAAAATATTATTTCGTAATCTAAAAATATCAAACCCTAATTAATATCCTACTCTTTGAATAAATATTGATGCCAGCACTCTTAGCGATCATAAACTTAAGTGTATTGCTTAATGCTATACTATTGTTAAATATTGCGATTGTCAGTATAAATAATAAATTAACAACATTGAAGGTCTAGACCATTTCCTTTGTCTCCCCGCAGAATCTGCAGGGTGGTGGTAGTTAGCCTGCTAAAGTTTTGTCTGTTCAGCCTAATTTAAAAAAAGTATCTACCAATCATGTTTGACAAATCTTGAGCCGTTTGCTCGCTTTCTATGTGAAAAGATCTTTATCCTGCCCCTTACTCACGGCGCGGGCCGTCAAACATCTTCCCTTTATTGTTTTTTTATGCTCCTCGGGAATTATTCCTGCGATGTGCCGGCTCCCCTGCGTTATATGTGCGATCACGGTGAGTTCGAGCGACGTTTTTGCTGCCCAATCTGGAAGTAACGGAAACTTTATAGATCAGAAGAACATTTGATCATGGGAATGAACAGTAAAATTGGTGTTTATCGTCTATTTTCCGTTTTTATTGCGCTTTAGAGAATTGTAATTGTTATTTATTTTTTATTAAATTTATACAGGTTAACAAATGAGATGAGAAGAGACACAGACTCTAAGATAATGTCTAATAATACATAATACTTAATATACGAGTACCTCTGACTAACTAACTGCCTCTGACGGACTGCCTCGTTGGTTATGTTGGTTGCAATCGCAACTGCCGATGGGAAGGTCCTGGGTTCAAATCCCGGGTCGGACTCTATTACAGTTTTCTAACTTAGATTTTCTAATTGGTATGATTTTCTAGCTGATATTATTATGATTGATAGTAGTGATTCGGAATCTGGACATGTATGGCAATATATTCACCCCTTATTCCATAGTGGGACGTAAACGTAACTGGTGAATCGTGGGATTGTAATAAGTCTTCTGCCCACCTCTCCGGGAATTACAGGCGTGATGTTAATTTTTTACGTTTAACTACTTTGTCAACTGCACCACGTCCTATTTACGTGTCGATACAATTCATAAGAATAAAAAATAATCATGAACATGTGCAATTAGTGATTTCCAATAATTGGTTAATTCCCGTAATTACTAATTAATACATGCATTTAATATAAATTTGCTAATGAGCCAAATTATTTTAAAGGCTTAGCAAATTAATTTAAGAGGCTCTTGAAAGGAGAGACATATATTATGTATGTAACTTATAAGTTACATATTTATGTAAGTTTTTAAAATTCATGTACTCAATATCTAAAAAGTTCATAGTAATAAGGATTTTATATATCTTATTAATCTTATAATCTTGTCGCCAAGTGGATATACTTGTAATCTAAGATAAGATCGATCTGAAGACAAGCGAATTCAAATACAAATGTCATTTATTCAGAAGTGGTTCCTTAGAACACTTTTTGTATTTACGTCAAAATGAAACTACTACCGCTTCGAAAAATGCCTGACTATGGAGAATAAGCGGCGAAAGAAATTACATAGGTGTGCTTATGCATTTTTTCAATAAATACACACTTACATAATATATATTAGAATATTATAATATGAGCTAATAAATTGTGGAGCTGGAGTTACATGACACCAAGCATGTTTATCATTTAAATCATTTACATTGTAATAGGCTTTATTTTACATACATTTGTTTTACTAATGGATTTAAATATATATTAGAATATTATAATATGAGCTAATTAATTGTGGAGCTGGAGTTACATGACACCAAGCATGTTTATCATTTAAATCATTTACATTGTAATAGGCTTTATCTTACATACATTTGTTTTACTAATGGATTTAAATTTTTTATGTGAATGATTAATAACGTCTTTTAGTATTTTGTTGTACATAGAAGCGAATACAGTTCCCCATAAAAGAATAAGACGATAGCCTTCTTCACTGAGTGTAAGTCGTACCCATATGCAAAAGAATTACCGGTGCCACCAGACCTCCAAAGCCAGTATTATCAAGGATAGGGCCATCGCTCCGGCTAGGAGAGCAAACGCAGCTGCAGCCTGCCCTAAGGCCAGCGCTCGAGGTGTGCTGCCGGAGCATCTCGGAGTGGCGCCGCCCACGCGAGCTCGCGAAGCTGCTATGTGACCTCGCTCTTGGAGGCGCATTAAACTGAAAATTTGGACGAACTATTAAGGCAAGTAAAGACCAAACCCAAATTGTATATGAAACATAGTTTCCGCAATGCGCTATATAAATGCATACATTTAGGCTTTTGAAGTAAGAAATTAGAACTTTGAGATAACCTATAAATGATGCTTTATGTTAGGCTCGGTTAAGAAATAAATCATTAGGTTTTATGAATACTTTCCCGGTAACATATTCCTCGTCATCAATTCTGATAACATGTATGTAATCGATGAACAATAATAAAAATACAAAATGAATACTATGGATATGAATAGATATTATTATTATTAAAGGAAATTATTAATAATAGTTGTGAATATTTTCTAAGCCGCAGGTAGCCACGATTATCAACCTAAATACATAGACAAAAGGTATGGAAAAATATGTTTGTCCTGTTACAAGTCTGAATAAGACAGTATTTACCTCCAAATAAAAAATTCTCGATATGGGCTCTTTTTCTGTGCCATAATGTACACTGGAGCAGGTTTCATCATCTGCAGGGCACCCAGGTTACAAAGGTCCTCGTCGTCGAACGTTTTAGAGATGGCCTGATTAGCTGTATATGGCTCTGTATGATATGCATAGCCTAAAACAAATGAAAAAAAAACAAAATTAAGAGTATAAAAGAAAAATTAAATGAAAAAAAAAACGCGATAAAAAAATTGGCATAGCATGAGAATGCATAAGTTGTTGAATCTTGTAACGTGTTGATATAAATAAACTAAAGCTTGTAATGTTTAATATGGTGACAGACTGTACTGCTTCGAAAATGGCCAAACTGACCGATAGAATAAGAAGTGCCTAATGGGTAAATAGACTTAAATTCCATCTGAGTTGCAGAAAAGTTATGATTTGGCCGTTGTAAACTTTCTTGAGGTGAATTGAAATAACTATCGTTTGTCTATGAAGTTTTTGTTAGTTTTTCTTGTTCGTACGTTTCGTCTGATTATTTGTACCGAGATTCTACATACTAGTAGGTACTATATTGCACCGACATTTCTTCGTGTAGTTTAAGTTTATATTAAATAAACTTACCAGCAATTTCAGATACTGTATTACTACCTAATTTTAGTACGGAAAATAGGACTTATTTTCCATTGTTTATTTAATTTTGACTAAGTAATCTATGACTCCTAACGCTTGTAACGTAATCGTAACGCTTGGAAATATTTATTCCGTTAACAAAGAAGTTAAATTTCAAAAATAATCGATTGTAGTAAACGAAAATATATAAACTGTTCCGTCTTTTCAGAAGAAGAAATTTATAACAAAAATGGTTATGATAGTATCAGTACAATCATTAGGTATTGTGATAACTAAACCATTGATAAATAAATGTATTATGCTATTTTAAATATAAATATATATTGTATATGACATATAAGAACAAATTAACGTCCCTAAATACATCAAACATCAAACAGCTCGTTACACACATTTCTGTTATGGATGGGAATAGAACCTGAAATACCCAGCTTAATCAGTTTCTCTTACCGTTAGATTAATTCATTCGTCTTTATATGTCTAAAAAAACGTAACTTCACGCCTGTAATCCCCGAAGAGGTAGGCAGAGGAATGTAGAACACTCCCACGTTTCACCAGTT
>DWFO01001907.1:0-14740 GCA_018246595.1 Mimoniades nurscia nurscia | reverse complement strand
TATTGTCATACCCAACGGCGTAATTCGGTGCGGGTACGAATGACAGTGGTTCGATAGAACTTCCATTGGTTAGTAAGCTATCTATCATAGGTGAAGAATCACCTTTAATGCTTTTGATATGACGTCAATACAAGAGACCGTGAAAGAAGTCATTTAAAAAATTCAACCCCTCCAAAAACAGATAATGGAATTGGTATTATTATTGCTGGTATTATTTCCGATGAATAGCTAGATTATATAGGAATATGCAACATAAAAGATACGGTGAATTATGAGAATTTTAAAACCTTTTCTACGATATTAAAAATGTTTTTTCCATGTTTTATTCTATCAGTATTCGCCTCGACGTCATAATTTATCTCTATTTCAATATTTTCAAGTGTGTATATTTATGTTACATAGAAATTATACAATTTAATTTTCAAATACAATTTAACATTAGAACGAAAGACCTACTTTCAATCACAAATAGGTTCCATGGAACCATCTTACCATTAAATACCTAAAAAATATTTTTGAACAATATCTTAGCAGGTCTCATGAGGTCACAGTCCCAAGGTGTTGAACAAGCCTCGTGTAGGCGGTGGTAAATAAATAATAAATAAATAAATATCACGGGACATCTTCACACACGGCCATCGGATCCCAAAGTAAGCGTCACGAGAGCTTGTGGTATGGTAACCAGATGGCTGATAAACTACATATATACATGTAAATATATACTGAAATAGCTTTTTTTTCATTATTTTTAACACCCAGACACAGAACAAATACTTGTGCTCATCACACAAATATTTAGTCTGGGTGGGAATCGAACCCACGACCCCCGGCGCAACAGTCAGGTTCACTAACCACTGCACAAACGGGCCTGGTGGTAGTCTTATATCGTGCTCCCGCCCACTTGCTGGTCTAGACGTCCAACTCCTCTTCGGAAGAAGTTGCCAGTCGAACAAGCTCACGCGAGAGCCAAGTTAGCCCAAACTTATGCTATGGTAACCAGACGACTGATAAGCTACATATATATGTATGTAAGATTTCAACTACAACCCTACACTGATATTTTTATATTTAGACTCAGAACTAATACAAATCATCACAAAAATATTCGTCGCGAGTGGTAACCGAACGCACAGCATCCGGCTCAACCATCAGCTTCGCTAACCACTGCACTACCGCGTCAGTGAATTTTGTAATATTCTGAGATCTTCATATTTCTATGGAAGCTGACATTGACGTGGTGTTCAGGATTAAACGTAAAACCACGACTGTAAATCCCGAAGAGGTCGACATGGGAGTTCAGTAAACTCGCACGTCCTACTACAAAATAGGATGTAACCCTAGTGTCATACACTGGACACAAATACAGACTCGGAGTTCCTACTACGAATTTCAATTTAGAAAATTCAACAGTAGGTTCTGAACTACGGAATCGAATCCAGGACGTCTCCCTCAGCAATTGCGCTTGCAACGACCATATAAAATAGGTAAATCAGTCTGTAAGAATATTTGTGCCAAAACGCCAGACGTCCGTATTAAAATAAGATAGGATAAAAAGAGTACTAATCATGATTGATTGAAAAAAATTGAAAGACTGATGTCTTTCAATTTTTTTCTTAGTTTGAATGTTGTATTAACTAAAAAAATTATAAGTAATTGTTAATCAATTCCTTACAAAACATGGAAACAAGCTGAACGTTTCCTTCCTTCCTATTTAACCCGATATAACTGAGCCATCGGACTGCAACAATTTTATTTGCACCAACGGTTTCGAAATGGAACTTTCGTAATGTCGGCATTAAACTTATCATTGAAATAGAATATAGTCAAAATATGTTGATAGCGTTACTTCCTTGTTGTTTGATGTAGTTGGTCGTCCCAATTAGATATTGGTTCGTTCAACTTGGACAGATCGTTTTCTATTGTGGAATCTAAATGAGAATCAGTATTGCACGTACTACGCGAAAGTGATCACACGTTGGTTAAGAAAACAACAGAATTGTAAGTATAATATTAACACTAATTTTGTCGATTTAGTGCTACTATACTGCCGTTTAAAATATTATATTTATTAAAAATTTGTAACGTAGCATTTTGTTACAAATTGTAGCAAATATGTCCAATGTTTTAGTCTGTAAATATTTAGATATTCATTAATGTTTTTTAGTATTTGATGGTCAATAATGTTTAAAATTATTTTACAACGGCATTCTAGTCGCACCATTCGTATTTATATTTTTCACTTATATTTTCTGAATAAATAGACATATATTAAATATTTGTCTAAAGATTTAATAAAATCTTTTTTTCTCGAAATACGAAATATTTAAGCATTATTTACAAAATTCGCTGGTGTACTTGTGTAAACCAACTTTCGTCTAAAAGTAATAATATAAATTCAAGATATAAAATGATCGAAATATCATCAAACATTTTATGTACCAATATTATCCGCCTAGCGTTTGTTTGTGGTTTTATAAATTCAAATCTCATAATACAATAATAAAACGTAACTCCACGCCTGTAATCCCCGAAGAGGTAGGCAGAACACTCCCACATTTCACCGGTTACGTTTACGTCCCACTATGGAATAGGTGGTGAGCCTATTGCCATGCATCGAGCACATATCCAGGCTCCGAACCACTACTAGGAAATCTAAATTAGAAAATTTTTGTAGTGTTCGGCAATAATAAGTTATAATTATTGTCATTTAGATACCTTATTGCAAAAAACGCATACGGAACGATAATGAATTGACGTGGCAAACCATTACCCTTTCTAAATACGAGTGGAGATCCTTGTCGTTTTTACTCCTTTGTTACTCTTTTGCTACTCACCCAAATGTCTATGGACATCCATAGACATCTACACCCGACTTCGATAGTGATTTCGAGTTAGTACAATTAACATATCTCACTAATTGAAACTAATCGTAAACTTGATATCAATAGGTAAAGGATGCGGGCGTAATAATATTAGTAACGTTAGTCTAGTAAACATATCTGTGCAAAGTAATTTTAGTATTTGTCGTATTTGGTTAAGAGCTATCACTCCTGCGGACTGAGTGGTCGCCTCTAGTATACCTACATGTAGAGAGATGGAACCGCACTTCAGACCAGAAGATTAGTTAGTTTTAATAATAATATTGGTTCGCGGTAGAAATAGCTTCACCAGGCACTTCACTTAGCGAACCATGTACACGTCCTGCCTTTTACATTATTATTTATTATTACATAAAAGTATTACTTATAAAACTGAAGACTCCATGAGATATCATAACTGAGCAAATATTTAACACACGCACATACATATGTTGTAAATATAATATGTTTCCGTATTATCTACCTTTATTGAGATAATTTTTTCCATACTCTGCGGGTCAATAAATTATTGTTTGTAACTACAACTATTGTTATTATTATATTAGCACGCTAGGTCCCGTAGGGGGTAGACAGTTGACATCAAATAGGCAGGAACATCTCTTTAGTTATAGAGATGACGCTCTCATTCCCCAGTCTCTTCATACATTCTTGAAATCATACATATGCATAATCCTAGGTACATCATTATTAAACCTGAAGCGAAAAATATAATTTTAACCTTTCAGAGCTCCGTGATGCTGCCGCTGTTATTATTACTAGTGACAGCAACACACGCAGACAACTGTTCATACATTTATGATGGATTCCGCTACACAAGAACGGCCGTACTAACCATAAAAGGTCTCCCAACAAATCTAGCTTACAACTCAAACACAAAAGACCTGTTCTTCACCCTTATAGATCTCGATACATTATTAAACGATAATGTGCAGACGAAAATGGATCAATACGTCTTGAGAAACGGAGAACCGATAATCATTGATGACGTTAATGGTCAAGCCGCTGCAGTTGATTCAAAGAACGATCGAGTTTACATTGCAAGTGATACGGGACTCATGGTGCTAAATGGATCAGACCACGTCAGCTTCTTCAGCTTGAAAGACGAAGATATAGTCCAGTTGTACAAAACTGCTCACAACGATGATCTATACGCCACTTTCTATCCAGACAACGAAGTTTATGTAATTAATGTGAAGAAGAATGAAAAGAAAAAGATCGAGTACGTGCCCTGTGCGTTCATGCTCGCTGTGGACGCGGAGGATAACATTTATTACGAATGCGATTCGAAATACGTTAAAATGTTGCTGAAGAATTTCCAAGAACCGATAGAGTTTGTTGGCATTGCAAAAAATACGGCCAGAGCGGTGACCGTGGACGAGAATAACAGAGTGATTCTGGCGGCTAATGATGGACTTTACTGGTTGAGACCGGACAGTTTGATTCCAAAGAAGTTGATGAGTTTAGATTACGTGCCATCTGGTATAACACTTAATGGAGATGATCTATTTTTATCAACGAGTGGCATAATTTACCATTTCAATGGATCTGAATGCAATATGTCGAACGAATAAAAAGATTAATGAATAATTTAACAGACCGTTTTTTTCACTTTGCCATTCCACTAACATGTGAGTAACATCACTGCTTGTGATTTTCTCGAGCTCTATTCGTTTTGATTGTCTTTTTGTAATATTTCCTCTTATTTACAGTACTTAAAGCATAATGTTATTACACAACGATCCCATAATGGTACATACATATGTATACACTATTCATATTTAATGTTTTCTTGAGTCTTGAATCTTAATGTTACTGCGTAGGAGAGACTTTACATTGGAGTGAGAGTTCTAATCATTTATTTTGTTTGAGTAGCTTTATGGAGATTTAACACTATTTTAATTTACGCGGTTTAATGAATACATATTTTGTTTTTTTAGCAATAACAATAATACTTACATTTCACTCCAAGTTTTCGTAAAATTTTATTTAAATTATTTCTTGTACCTTTTAATTCTAGCAAGGATCATTCGACTTGTTCCAGGCTGTAGTTATAAGACAAGAGTGAGCAAAAACCCTTATTATTTATTTAATTAATCAATGATAACTATTATGTGTCTTACATCATGTATCGGTCATCAGTCTGACTCTATGTACGAGTAGAGGGTGATTGTTTTATGTGATGAGTCTATAAAAGCTATGAAACTAAAGAACTAAACAGTCACAATTAGTTCATTCGAGACAATCATGTAATCAGAGTCCACAGTGAGACGGGTTTAGATATAGGCATGTGGGATACGGATACGGGGGATATGGGTATAGATATGGGAGGGATAACAGATGGGTTAAACAAAGAAGGGAACTGTGAATTACAGCGATGAAGTCAGCCTTTGAAGAGTGGATGTCTGTGGGCTGATATCATAATGATGACGATACATCTGATGAAATATATCACCATTTCAGCTAAAAATATACATTTGTGTAATCGCATTAAAATAGAAACAGGCGTAAGTATCAGTATTCTTCATAAACATATTTATATACATTTCCGTATATATTAAAAATGAAATACTTTTTTTCGTGTAGGTCTATGGGAACACAATTATACATATATTATATTTTTCCTATCTATTTCCGGGTCAGAAGGCAACCTCGTTTGCGTATATGCGGAGAGAGACTCACAGGCCATACCTACTTCTTTATCACCTTTTACTTTTGTATTAGTTACGAGCTCTTTTTCAATTTAAAATTTTATTAGGCCTGATTGTTAACTCGTCTGTTAAAATTGGTTACCAATAATAAGTTATATGTTATTGTAGCTACGTAACATCACGCCTGTAATCCCTAAAGAGGTAAGCAGAGGAGTGTAATACACTTCCATGCTTCCGTAGTTACGTTTACGTCCCACTATGGAGTAGATGGTGAACCTATTGCCATGCATCGGGCACATAGCCAGACTCCTTGCCTCTACTATAAAATCTAATTTAGAAAAATAAAATATTGCCCGACCGGGGATTTCAACACAGAGCCTCTCGTCCGGCAGTCACCAACCAACACCGCTAACGAGGCAGTTGTTTCTTGTAACTGTTTCCAGAACAATCCAGATTGTGACAAAATAATGAATACCGAGAAGTAATTATAAAAAACCATATGATGAGATTTAAAACATAATGCAAATTATACAAAATGTACATGAATATTATACCTACATAAAACGATGCAGTCATTGAAAATGCCAAACGGATACTTGTAATGAGCTACACTGTGGAACGATAAAATTGTTCTTGATCATAAAAGTTCTTGATCATAACGGTAATGTGAAAGTCGATATGAGGCATTACCCTTAAATTAATTATATATATTTAGGGCAGATTAATACAAGAGGACGTAACTAGACATATAACTATTTAAATATAATTCTTTGAATTTTTGTTACATACATTTACTCCTACACTTTTATTTCCAAACATCGTATTAAAATGAAATCCCACAATATCTCACCCACAATCCCAATTATGTAAGATTTTAATAGAAACTGTAGCACCCCCTTTTCTAAAAATCTAATCAACCTGTATAACAATTCGATTGTTTCTAGCAGTCACAAATGGACTTTAGATTCAAGTGTGCAAGATTCAAAATACACTGAACATAGTGGTGATGTGAATTGTTACCTATGTACAGTACGGTATGTGAATTAGTCGACCGTAGCAGTTTATAAACAATCCAGTAATATGACACAATGGCGATGTTTTATAAAAAGACGATAGAACGAAAGCAGTTGATGATATACGAGGCGAGACAGCGCGAGCAGCGTTGAAACACGCTGGATATTTTACATGAACAACGCACGCCAGATATTCCAAATAATTCAGATTAATTCCACCGCATCTCACTGAATTTGTTGTGTAGTTAATCGACCAGAAGAAACCTTCACCCAGGATACCCGTAAGTTAATGGTTCTTTCTTTAATACGTGACCAAATTTGTGCCTCTGGAAAGATATCAATGGTGTCTCGGTTTCGAAAGTTTGCTAAGGAGATACATATACATGCAGAATTCTTAATCTGTAAGCGTGGAATGTTAACAATTTCAATACAAACATGCTGTTAACACAATAAATGTGGCAGTTCTCTTTATAGGAAAATATCTGAACGTTGATATGTAGTTATTTGTTCTAGATGTGGGTTGTTCAAAACAGAAATAACTTGAGCTTTTTTATACTAAATAGGCTACTAACTTTTGGTATGATTTTCGATTTTTATGTTAAATTATAATTTATTTTACAGCTGCATTTTCATCTGTCATGAGTCCACAATGTTGGCCATAAGGATTGTTGCGATTCAAATCGTCACAACCATCATCAGTGACGTCAGCGCAGATAAATGTGAGAGAATAAAAATCGGCGAGGAATCCTACAAACGACATCTCTTGGCTACCATCGATGGATATCCTACAGGAATAGTTATAGATCCCAAAACTGAAAATATTTTCTTCATGCTGAACAAGCGGAACTACACGAAAGGCATATATCTGTTGAAACACGGTTCGCTTGGCATCAAGGAACTGCCGCTCTCTGATGACATCATTGGCCAGTGCGTGGGCATAGATAATGCTAACAATATCATTTACATAGGCACTAATCAAGGACTTGTCGTCTATGATAATACTAGATCCGAAATAAACACCGAAAGACCTATAGGAGACGATGACGTAAGGAACATATTTATCGACAAAGCAGACAATCAGATGTATATAACAACGGGGTCTAATCACGAAATCTTTAAGTTCGTCAACGGCTCGGCTGCGGTGAAACGCTTCGACAAAGTTTCAAAGGCATATAACTTCGTACTAGATACCAAAGGCAACGCCTTCTACGAATTTACAGATGGTAGGCTATATTTCCTGTCAATAGATTTGTACGAGCCTGTGCAATACAAAGGGTTTACTAGAGAATTGAAATATATATTACAATTGAGCAATAACGATGAGGCAATTGTAGCAGTTAAGGGATCATTGTTTAAGTTAACTACTAAGAGTATTTTACCAACTAAAATAGGGCGACTCGGCTTTAAGATTACAGGGATGGCATATGATTTGAAGAACAATATCGTTGTGGGCACGAAAGGAAAGATATACAAATATAAACCGATAGACTCCAACGATCCTTGCCCCCCAGACGACTATTTTATGTCTAGCATTTAATTCATTGATCTGTATTTGGTGTATGGCAGTTATAAACCGCACTTTATATGTTGCAATAAAAGTTTATCATTAAATGTTGACACAATTTTATTTTTGATAAATCACATTAGTAATATCACATTGGTAATAGGATCACCTTCCAGTTTAAAAGTTTTAATTGATGATGAAGTGTAAAATATATGATTTAAAAATAGCCTTGAATATAATTGAATTAACCTTAAATATTAATGAATGCAATTCAATTCAAGTCAGCTCCATGTATCAGAACAATATATTTTTACATTTTTATCGTCCGCCTATCAAGATATCATCGAATTGTTTGTGCTTAATTGGGTTGCCACAAAATAATAACAGTAATTATTTTTTTAAATGTACCTCTAACTAGCCATTACTATTAAGGGACTTACTAATTTTAAAATCTTTTAAAGCCTTAGCACGTTATAAATATGAGACGTTATGTCAACCATGTTTAAAAATGTTACATTTGCACCGTAACCATAATATGTCGTATTAAGACCATTTTGACCTGCCAATATCATTGTGAATTTTGATTATTCATTGGTATTTGCTCTCGTAACCACGGAACTAGCAGATTTCTCTTGTGCTTTCCTTTTAAGTAGGTGAAGTCTTTATTTATTACTTTAAATATGTAAAAGTCTTTAAAATAATACTACTGTAACTTTGTACCACGTAAGTTTTTTATTTATTTATTTAAATTTCATCACAGCTACCATCAAGATTTGAAACATTGCGATATATGTACATACTCTTAAAATATTGGACTTAACATGATTTAAAAATGTATTATTAAGTGCAATAATTATTATCTAATTAGTTAAATTGAATATTATCATGTCTTATTACATTTTTTCCCTAATTGTGTTGCTTTACATATAATGCGCATGCGTCGCTTTATTAATCGCGTTTAACGCCATCTATGAAACGATTTGCAAATATAATACTCCATCAATAGATGGCGCTGAAAAGCTGTATTCATTTACAGGTGTCAATAGTTTACTAGTTAATAAAAGAAACAAAACTGCATTAAAAATATTTATTATAAAAATTTAACACGTAGTCTATAATGGCATACGTAGGAAGGCGAAACAAAGAAATCAAAAAGGTATTCTGGGCTCGTCCGGGATTTGAACCCGGGACCTCTCGCACCCTAAGCGAAAATCATACCCCTAGACCAACGAGCCGGTTACATGTAATTCACAAATTATTTAATCTTTACTAGTAACAATTTGTTATAACATAATCCAATATGTATATTTTTATCGTATAAGTATAACGATTACTTTCTCTTGATAAATATTCCAGTATTGCACATGTGATAAATTAACTATGCCTACTTATAAAGTTCATAAACTAAATGTAATTCATGGATGACACGAAAACACAATTAATCAACAATCTTTATAATTATTTCTATTGAGCTTCTTAAAATCTTCCAATGTACAACCTCAATTATTTATGTAACCTCAATCTTAGTATGTATAACCAGTAATTAAATTTAAATTTGTTTTCAATTGAAAATAGGTACATACCTACATGAGAATAAAAACCTTTAATCAAGAGTTATGCTTGTTTTCTAGGTACCTGCATATTTGTGAATGTCTATGGAAAGAAATGTTGATGATAAGAATGGTCGAAATTAAGTGTTAGAAAAGGGTATTTCAATGAGCTTCTCTTTTTTAAGTTTTTGTTAGCAGCTCCGTGCTTTAACTGCCAGTGTCATATTAAATCCATAACTTAAAAAAGAAAACGATTGCTAAAATCTTCCCAATTATTTTTCGTAATGAATGAGAGTCAAATTGACTGCCTCGTTGGTCATGTTGATAGCACGCGCGACTGCCGATCGGAAGGTCCCGGGTTCAATACCAGGGTCGGGCATTTCTTTACTAATTTAGATTTTCTAGTTGTGGCTCTGTGTAAGGAAATATGAAAGTCAAACGTAACTAGTGAAACGTGGGAGTGTAATACACACCTCTACCTACCCTTTCGGGTATTACAGGCGTGATGTTACGTTTATTAAATGCATGACCGATGAACAGGCCACTTAAAGTACAGGTACTGGATGTAATATTATGTAGAAGCGTATCTATGAGTCATCGTTATCAGACGGCCTGATTTTAACGGAACGTACCAATTTTTATTAGTACAAACTTAAATGTCCCGCGTCAAACAGGCTCAGTTACGCTTTTGAGGGCATATTAGAAGCGCAAAAAAAAGTTATTAATAACTATTAATTTTTTTAGCATGCCGCCCTCTTACCTTAGAATTCTAATATTTTTTATTCAAAAAACTTTGAGATCCCGCAGTGCTCGGACAGTGTTGCCACAAGCTTTGCCAATGATGCTCTGTATCGCCAGCAACACCAAACCAAGGTCATTAGAACGCAGAGCGACCACCGGTCACCCGACACCTGACCCGATTCCACCAATACCATAACTTCCGCGATATCTATTCTACTTAGGTATGTGTATATTTATAAGTAATAATATGATACTTTTGACTGCCTCATTGGCCTTGTGAGTGCAGACGCGACTGCTGATAGTTGTTTACTCCTATGCCTACCCCTTCATAGCGATAGAGGCCTGATGTTATGTAATTAAAAGACCGTCAACAGTCAACATTAGTGATAAAAACAAAAAAATATCCAATCATTTGCATGAAATGCCTTTTTATTCAGTGGTTAGTGACCCCTGAGCCGGCGTTCCCGGGCTCCGTTCTCATCCAGGACAGATCACTATGGGATATGCACATGTATGTATTAGCTTTGCTCATGTAATCACATATGTTGTATATTTATCAGATAAGATCTTATTTTTATATACTTGTCAATGTCTTGTTACCGCCTGGAGCTTCTATGCCAAAATATTCCTTGATTTATTTGCATTAATGATTCCATCTGCATCAGGCTGTCCCCCTTCACTGCTATATACTTCCAATATACTAAACGTGTCATTGAACGCACGGATAAAAAAATCTTTCCGATTGTAGCTGCGATTATAATTTTTTCCTTCCTTTATATGCGCCAGTGGCGTAATAATCTGTAATTACATAAATATAAACAATAGAGCTCCCAGCATGCAGTTAATTGTGTTTGAGGCGAAGTGAAAATATCAACATAATCTCATGCTCACGAAAAACGCGCGATTGTGATCTACAGATACATGAAGCTCGGTGAGTGCTAAGCGCGAGCCGGTGAACTCGCAGAGTTTTTTTAACCTCGATCAATACTGGCCATTAAGTTCTGGCAAAAAAATCTGTAATGAAGTTTTTATTAAAGATTTAATAGTGCATAATCTGTAATAATTTTAATACGATTGAAGTTAACTGTTTCTATGTGGTTTTCAAATAATCTTGAGTAGGTGCTCAAAATGCTTTTATGTTACACTTAATCAGATTTGTCTTTTATTAATATGATAATTTCATGGGATATACATATCAACAAAACACGAATGAAGACCACATTGAGAGTTAATATTACAAACATAAGTCAGTATATACATACTATAATATTATATGCGAATAACACCACCGCAGATAGTACAACAAACTAGAGGCCCGATTTGCGAAACCATTACTCGTTTACTTTGCATTAAGCATATGCAGGTGCTTGACAAACCCGCAGTAGTTATCGTATGTAAGTGGTAAAGCTTAAAGTAAAAGTTGGCAGTCCTACCACGGGGACTGAGATCGACATATAACTAAAAACAGTTGAGTGCAAATCACAGTACGTGGTTATCTGTGGCTACACGTTGCCGTAGGCGGAATGTAATTTTTTTTTTTATTTTCGTTTGACAACTGTGCACGTGTTTGGTTCTTTTTTAAAATTCGATTGTTGCTTTTGCTGCTCGGATGCTAATTGGAATGTAAGTTTTTTTATTATTACTTTATATTATTATTAAGTACGTATTTTCTAAATTAAGATTAACTTTATGTACGTACATCAATTAAATTAAATTAAAAGTACCATATAAAAATCGTATTGTGATACTTTCTATGGTTACATATTAAAATTTTATATAACTATTCTATCTAATTCTACATATATAACTATTCTATATAACTTATTCAACAGTTTTATTAATGGTCATGGAATAAATTATTATTTTATTAATAGTACATGTCTTTTAATTTCACGAAACTAAATACATACGTACTGTAAATACAACACTAAGCTATAAATTGATATTTAACTGTTTGAAAAAGTAACTTCCGCCAGTTAGTTATAAAAAAATATAACATGATATTTATTAGATCCAAATCGAACAGTATATCGTCTTGTGTTTTTACTAAAGAAATTAAAATATATAAAACTCGCATTAGATTTTTTATATAACTAAAAATAGGAAATGCATTAATTTTTATCACCCAGATCCCTTATTTTAATAAAAAATAAATTTGGAATATAAGTAAAAGTCCATCATTCAAATTCATTGTAGACATCGCAAAAACCACTTGGTCCTGATTTTAATTCTTGTCATCAACGTGGACCAAGTAAATTCAATACTCATCAACAACCTGTAATAATATCACAAAAAAGGTAACATCAACATTTATGTCACTGTCCTGATAGAAACGATTCTATTTCTGATGATAGGAAAAATTAGTTTTCTTGTTCATGTGCAGTTATTAGTTATAACATTAGAAACATGCATTATTACGATCGAATAGAAAGAAAATCATCAAATTCTATGTCACGTGCGTTACAATGCCTAGAATAAATGGTTGAATTACCTAAATTAGAATGTATATCCGATTCAAGACATAGCTGCGCTTTCCGGCAGAAAGTAAGTTGATGATCACACTTCCGGTCTTATCCAATGGTTCTCAAACTTTAAAATTTGTCAATAATGTTTGGAAAATAAAAGAAAAACGGTATTACGAGCTTAAAAAACAATTTCATAGTATACTAAAATGTCTATTAGATCTTTGAAAAAAAAAAATGCTCGTAATTTACACAGGTAGAAAAATATTTATTAAAAATATTGTTCTTGTTCCAGCAGTATCATTTAAGAATTCCCAATTAACATACTTAAAAGTCGAAGGTTGTAATACTTATATTAAAAAATTAATATCGACTGAGGCACTTTAG
Organism: Mimoniades nurscia nurscia; assembly: GCA_018246595.1. Lineage (NCBI taxonomy): Eukaryota > Metazoa > Arthropoda > Insecta > Lepidoptera > Hesperiidae > Mimoniades > Mimoniades nurscia. The sequence continues at coordinate 1,556 of DWFO01001907.1, read as the reverse complement.
ATTCCGATAGTAATATTATTATACATCAAAATGGAGTCGACGCCCTTGTGTTTAAATTTATTACGTAACTTTAAGTCACGCCTGTAATACCCGAAGAGGTAGGCAGAGGACTAGGTACTACTACAACTATATCCGCACATTTCAGCAGTTACATTTACGTATTACGTTACGTTTAAATTTATTACACAGGCGTTTTAAGATCTTCAGAACTGGATTTTTTATTTCACGCGCAATGAATCTTATATATTTTTTCTGTAATTCGATCAAGTTCATAAATAAATTTGAAGTCTATTATAAAATTCTAGTTCATAAAACGGCAAAGAACTCAGCCATATAATAATTACTATCATATATTTATCTTAGTCATATATTTATCTTAGTCACTGTGCAATCTCAGCACTCTTTAAGTTTGCATATTTTCATATAAAATGACAAACCAATTTATTATAGGCTTTATATGGGTAACAAAAAAATGAAAAAAGTTCTTAAACCTAAAAAACTCGACAGCACCGCTTAAAAACGAATGTTTCCTGTTAACTTTTTTACATGAAACTGTAGAAAACTTAATAAATATCTGATTGCTGCAGGCGATAAAACGTTACGCACAATTGCATAACAAAGTCGGTACGCACAATAATATTTTAACCAATGGCCCATAATTCTCTCATGAACTTATGACCAAACCGTGTACTATTGTTGTAAAATAATAAGGTGAACGTTAATGCTTTTTATTATCTGTGAAATCTGAAAAAAAATTAGCCAATTATTGTACCCAAAACAACACTTTTAAGATTTTTTATCTGCTTGTCTATTGTGCACGATAATATCTGAAATATTAGATAATGAAGTCATTATAAAAAATAATTAATTGCGTTACACATTTTTATGACAGATTTGATTTCATTACAAGGAAGACAAAAAAGCACAACTAAAACTATATTAAATTGGTATTTGTTTTTATCTTTATTCAAATTCAGTGAAATCTATCAAACTGAGGTCACCGGAAGAGCGTTCGCGCCAAATTGTATGCGTTCCGTTGCGTCACTGTTACGCCATTTTGCATGTCATCGTTAATTCACAGATCACAAACCGGACAGAAGTGACTGCTTCCGCACACATGCCACGTTTTATTACTATCGGTCTGTCAAAATATTCACTTCACGATTCTCATTCGGCAGGTGTAAGGTTTTTGAATAAATTTCAAATAAAACAACAGTAGAATATTAACATTTTATTATTTTGGCTTCAACAGTTGTTTATTTTTAATAAATTTAAAAGTTAAATCAGTTAAATAAATTTAAAAATTTTGTCTATATTCCAAATCATCTTATAAAATAGAATCTTATGAAGCACTTTAGATTTCGCCGATGAAAGTAGCTTTAATTGAACCCTTGCAAGTAAAAACGCATAAATGATGAAAAAATAAACTTCAGTTATCCTACAAAAAAAGGTCTTTAACAAATTAATGATTTAATACACATTGTATGCACATAACGCAAGAGGTGACTAAACCCGTCGCTGACAGATCGCGGTTTGACGAGTTCTGTCTAGGTACA
>DWFO01001906.1:0-14741 GCA_018246595.1 Mimoniades nurscia nurscia | reverse complement strand
GGAATGTAGAACATTCCCACGTTTCACCAGTTACTTTTAGGTCCCACGATGGAATAGGTGGTGAGCCTATTGCCATAATCCGGGCACATATCCAGACTCCGAGCCACTACTAGAAAATCTAAATTAGAAAATTTAGTAGTGCTCGACCCGGGAAGCGTGTCATAAATTAGAACGTATAAGGGTTGTGTCAATAGTTCTCTATCACAAGTTTTATCATGAATGGTATCGTAAAGTTAGCGTGCAAAGCCTTGGACTCACCTCGAATGCTAAGCAAGCGAAGCTGCAGCCCAGGAGCAGGGCGCAGGACGGGGCGACCAGGACCGAGAGCAGCGTGTAACACCAGTTGCGAGTGTACCGGAAGCAGATGTGACTGAGCCGCCACGCGCACTCGGGACTCCTCGCTCCTTCCGGTTCTCCAATTATTTCGTCCCAGACAATCTGTGTTGTGTAATGATAATATTGTACTTTGAAACAACCAAAGTCATATCTATTTCATTTCAAATTAGGAGACATCTAGACACTGCGTTTCGTTTTGAATCTAAGCAGAGCTTGTGCTGTGTTAACCAGATAGCTAAATAACTATATTATCCAAATTAATGAATACATACATATGTAGATGATTTTATGTCCAGACAAGGAAAAATGCTCATCATACAATTATTGTCCTTGTAATAGGACCCACAATCATAGGCTTAGCAGTCGGTCTGCCTTATATTTATATTCATTTCAAATTTCCATTTTACTTTTCATACCAGTACTTGTATTTAAGTGCGGAATAAAGTTTTCTCTCACTCTGTCTCACTTTTCCTAGTTCTCCCCTCTCTTCGCTTGTTGCTTGGATTTGAACTATTGAGTGCCGAGCATGTATAACAATTTAATTACCTTTAATTTTAATTTAACAATTTAAATACTATATTATATAACGCTATAAAAATAAGAAATGAATTGAACGTTGCATGCATTGTTCAAAATATCGATTTCGTATATATCCGACATTCGTTTGTTCATTTTCAACGTAATCAACATTACCTTAACAAAGATTTGGGGCCGTTATTCACTTTTATGGTTTAATGAAATGGATATCCAGGTTAAACAGTGAATTGACCGGGATTGTCCACACACCCTTCCGAGCGCGGTGGCCGAGTCACGCGATCTTATTGTGCTTTTGTTTCTTCTTGCGTGATTTTCTTTTGCTTGACTTTTGCCACGAAACAAAGGGCTGTGCAAATGTTAAAGTTGAGTGTTGGACGTTGGCGTATACATCATTATAATAATGGCCTGGGATTTTAGATTGATAAATTATACACGCTGGGTATGAATGTTGCGTAAAATGTTTCAGTAGCTTTAGTAGTTGATCGTTATTATACAGTTTAAATTGGAAATTCTAGTATGGATAAATTATTTAAAAACATGTACCTATAATGTAATCATACATCTGTGAAATAATAACGTATAATAAATCTGTAACTGATCGGTGTCTGTATGTAAAGGATATTAAAAAAAAACTGCTATTAGAGGTCTGTATTATCGTAACCCAAAGTAATGATTTTTGGAATTTTCATCTGTTTGGTCAGAGGGACAATATTAAATACGGTACAACTTAGGCTGGCAAATGTCGGTTGACTGCCGCCGGACCTATTTAATGAAAATCTGAGAAAACCTAAAACCTGAAATCCATGCGAACGAAGTCACGAACAACATCTTGTGTTTAATGCACATATTTGAATTACAATTATTAATTCAAAAATTATAATTCACAATATGTTATTTTATTCAATTAGTGGAAAACATCAAGAGTAAAATTATTTATAACTTAGAAATATGTCTCATGTGCTTTTTCTGCATACACTTCTCTCTTCATAAAAGAATTTATTAACTACTTATCACTATTTATATGTAGGTCAATTTGTTTATATGTAGGTCAGTAAAGGGTTACAGCTCTGAAGCATTAGTAAAGGCGCCTTATGGTGCGTCATGGCGACCTTCCAGTTGCTTTATGGCGCCATTACACTCTCCCATTATGGTAAACTAACACATGCAAATACATTTCCGTTCCCCCTAGTACCTACAGCTATACGTTCATTGGCATTGCTTAGACGTACTAATTGAATTCATTAAACAATTCATTACGTTCTGTGTGATGTTAATGATACGCGAGGAACTAAAACGTAACAACTGTAATCCCCGAAGAGGTAGGCAGAGGAGTGCAGTACATGCCCATGTTCACTATTTACGTTTTACGCTCCACTTAGAATAGGTGACGGAGTCTATTGCTAAACATGGGTACATATCCAAACTCTCAGCCACTATTAGTATACGATTTTAGTAACTAGTATTTTTTTTGTTATTAGAATGGGTGTATGTTGTTACCTGATGATAAATAGTGACTTAGTCATGTATAACATTACATCTACTCGTATATTCCATTTCAGAATAAACTGAAGTATCACCATGAATAATATATGATATCACTGCCACATGCTAAGGTCCATAACAGCTTTCAGTATACACATACCTACATGCATACAGTCAGTAGTTAAAGCTGGTTAAACGTAGGAACAAGTTCTATGCCCTTATCGATAGATATCTACTTTTCGATAACTCCTTAATTTTTATGTAGTATTTCTAAAAATTACCTTCAATTGTTTTCAAAAAACAAAGTTGTTATTTAATACTTGTGACTGCGGTTTGTAAACTCTACTGTATGATCACAGATTTGAACTAAAAGCTGGTGTTTCCTTATTCCGCTTTGCAAATGAAAATATCTATGTAGATTTTATTATTAATTTTTTATTGCCACATTACTATAATACATATTATCTATTTCATCATTTGTACTTAGCACTGGTAGACATAGTGTTTTAGAGTTTTCATTCTCAATCCTAGGGTCCCGGGCTCAAATCCTACCAGCACACCTTGACAAAAAAACTGCGATCTAAGTTTAAACATCACTTCTCGTAACGGCGAAGGAAAGCATCGTGAGAATACCTGCACCAGTTAGATTTGATTACAATTTTTTCTATGATGTGTGAAATCTGCCAATTGCCTTGGGACCTTTAAGGAAACAGTTGCCCAATAATGGACAATAAAGAGGTGATGCTTATGAATTATAAAAAAAGGCACACCTGCAAATGTGGGTTTAAGCCGTTAGGGTCTCTATCTTCTAGCGCTTCCCGGACGCCGCTGTCCGGCTTTGGCTGCATCTTCTGGGACACTTCGAAGCGAGTGATCTTCTCTGCTCTCCTCGGTTCTAAGTTAACAGGTACAAGGATGGGGGGCGCGGAGGACGGTTCTGGTATTTCGGACAACAGCTTGCTGTCGTACGTTCCCAAGACTTGTGAATGTACCGGATAAATCCGGATTTTGAATTGGATATTTCTGGTGGTTTTTTTTTTATATTTCAACCTTTTTTTTTATTTGATAGTTATTTGTTAAACAAGAAACTATTATCTTTTAAATAGTTTTTTTGCGATTCGTACAGTGGCTGAGTATTAATAGTCCTTAACAATTAATTCAGTTACTTTTGGATATTTTGAGTGTGAAAATGTGAGTCATGCGACAGTACGATTTTGATTACAGTTAATCATTTGATATTGGAAATAATATATACAAAAATAACTGGAAAATACTAGTTGATACAAAGGAGACAAGTAAACTTAAAATGTATGTAGTTATTATTTATATACCTATAACTATTTCACTTATGTTATACACAAAATGAATTATGCATACAAAATTTTAATTGTACATGACTAACAATAAGTTGACACGCGACTCGAACATTAAGTACTGAAACACCGCGCGCACTTCGCCGCAAGCTCGCAGTGAAACTGAAAGTATACCCTTTAACTACGCAGCCTGTGCGCATGTGCCCGTTGCAGCAACTAGTACTGTAACATTGGAACGAATATGTCCATTGCTGCTTTTCGTAGAAACACACATAATGTATCACGAGTATAAGTAGCAATGTTGCTTGTTGTAATTAATGTAGTTTTATCGTGGCACTAGTACTAACATATACGAAAAACGATTTACATTGCTGCTTTTTGTGTACAAACACAATAAAGCACGAATGAAAGTAGCAATGTTGGTTGTTATGTTTAGCGATTTCGTAGCATCGTCTCTACGTACGGGTTAATTAGAAATCGAATGCATAGTCACAACAAAATCCATTGCGGTATGTAATAAATTGTTGTAAACTTATAACCTAAGAAACGCAGCAATGTATTAAAATTTTTGTTTTATTTTATGTGGTGAATCATGGTAATTTTTTCATCATTTCGAGGCAAATTGAGGACGTTGACCGCTTTCTTCATTGCTTAGAATATTTTCTGTGTGTATCGATGAGGCATATTGTGTACACTATGATGTTTATTGATATGTGTGTATGTAGGTACTTGTGTCGTAGTTTTAGGTAGATTGCTCAAAAATGTCGGTACGTTAAAAATAAGGAAGAAATATCAATAATTTTGATGCCGGTGTCCTAATGTTTTAAAATATTTGGACATACTCGTAATCATATTAATCACGATAATAGTCAATAACGTGATTTTTTATACAGTGAACATAATTATACACGTGGGTTTGATTTATACACCCTTAAATATATATTTATGTGAGTTTCGTATTATACAAATGCTTATACACTTGACTCGTTTCACCGTAACTTCGAGTATCAAATGTCCATTTTGAAGGTACAATAAACTACATAAATTTGATTAGAAAGTACATTTAAAATGTCCCATTATCACCAAACCTTTTATTGTACCACTGCTAGACGCAGTCCTTCGCCAATAATATTAAGGCCATATTCACACGAAGTGATATTTTTCAATGTATTATTATTAGGCAGAAGTTAGTAGTTTTAATGTGTAGGGGAGTTGTATGCACATCTTGTTGTACGAGTGAAAATAAATAAAACAATAAAACGTTATACAAAAGATTTTTTATTGTCTCAAATAAACAATGCATTAAGATGTACATAATTAATTCTATATACACACACAAACATGCACCCTCGTTGATTTATACAGGCCTTAATAAGTGTATATGCTCCTTTATATTCCAGTATAGATTAAAGTAAATTTTTAAAATATAATTGTAAGTCTAGTTTACATTAATTAAGTACATAGAAGTATTTTATGTATTAACAATATAAGTTGTGATTCAGTCCTGTGAATTATTTACAACTGTCAGTGTGAGATATTTGTGGCTTAAAACTTATTACAGACGTATGAAAAGTGATGAATATAGAAATTGCAAGTTCAGGTCTGCGATAATATTTGGGGCTATGCGCTCTTCGAATACTCAGGACCTAATGATATATAATTAACGTAACATCCCGCCTGTAATCCCCGAACAGGTGAGCGCAGAAGAGTGTAGTACACTCCCACGTTTCACCAGTTCCATTTACGTCCCACTTTGGTATGTGAGCTATTAATAATTAAATTTATAATTGTGATCTTTATCTATTTAATTTAAGGTGTATAGAAACATGCTCAATGTCTAATGGCATTCATTCTGAACCAGTCCTGGTTTATAGAAGAATAGGAGATAGAATTTTTAGAAATATTTAATTGTACTTGTAACAATAGTTTTAATTTTGTTTATTGAATACAACATAAACAGGGTCCAGAAAATAATTCATATAGATTCTTTGCTATTTCTTACAACTAATGGAAATTATTATGCTCTCGTTGATATTGTTTTCAAGGGAATAAACTCAAACTGACAGTTGACAAAATACATAGAGAACAAGCGTTTAAAGAGAAACTAAGTATATTTACCGTTCGCTATCAATAACAATGGTTGTTATATTTGTATATTGCACCTCATTTCTATTTTATATGTTATTTTATTAACTATGTTTTAAGGTTATTTATATACAAATTTAATTATCTCGACGTTCTATAAGGTTTACGGTGATACAGAATGGGCTAGCTAGGTATATCCATCATTTTTATAAATATAACCCTTTTTAATATATGCCAAGTGTTTTAAGAGTGACATCGTGTACTTCAGTTTTTAAAAATTGTTTACGATTGCTAGCATTTCAGCCATGGCTTAGGCGAAGCACATACAATATCTGCTCCTAAGTAGCAACGAAGAAAAGGTAACAAAGTAACATCACGCCTGTAATCCTCGAAGAGGTAGGCAGAGGAATGTAGAACACTCCCACGTTTCACCAGTTACGTGATAGATATGAAAGGTCGCAGCAAATAGTCATCATAAGCTATAAACAAGGAAGGAATATGTTTATCAACTGCACATTACAGATCGTTTCATCAACCACTAGAAGTGGAAATACAGCAGCTGTTTTGCAGAAAAATTGTGCTAATATATGTTCCATTAAGCCGGTAGCCGCGCCCTATCGATCAGAACACATCAGCGAATCGCCCGCTAACCCACTTAGCTGCACGGGGCCCTGGTATAAGGCAATGGGTGTCGATAGAAGACAGATTACGTTGTATTGTTAATATACCAACACGACAGGTCCCTCACGGGGTTGGCAGAGAACACAGAGTGCCAATATTTCTATCGTTACACATGTAACGTGCTTCTGCTCTAATCACCTATAATTTCTACATTGTAATGTACTATAAAATACGGTTGCGTGTCAATTTAATGCCTTTTGTAGGTTATATAGATGTTGGGGCTTTTTTATTATCGTATCAACAATATACCGAATTTAAGTTGATAAGAATTTCAGTATGAACAGATATAAATAAGAAATGATATTACTGTTTGATAAGAATGGTGAAGCTAGAAGAATACTACAAAGTGAGAGATACTCGGCAATCTGAGTTAATTTTCAGAAATATCTAACATAGGGATTCCTCTCTTTTAGACCTCTTTTCATACTCTAACACACCAATACAAGCATTACTGATTAGCAACCTAACGGTAGTTCATCATGAACTATTTTCTTGTATCAGTGCTGGACACGAGTCACACCTCTGAATAAGAAGGGTTAAGCCCATAGCCTGCCACCGTGGCCAAATTCAGGCTAACAGACCAACTCTATGATAAATAAAACTGTTGTCATTGTGCCTTAATGTTTCCTTAAAACTTATAAATGTCGAGATATTTCAAAGTAATGTTTAAAGTACAATGTATATTTGATATAATTAAATATAAGTTAGGCTTCCTTAGCACCATTACACTTAGAATTTATTACATTTAAAGACTACATTAAAGCTTTAGTATTCGCTTACAATTGGAAGATATGTTACAAATATATTTATACTTTTAGCAAAACATCAATAATAATAGTGATTAAAATTTTAGTTTTAAAATAGAACTTATATATTACTATAATGTACTTTTAAATTCAATTTAACTCGTGTAAGAGATTCTTGAGTTACATTAATATAGATAGTAGGTTAGTTAGTCTGTAAAAAAATGTCTTGAATCAGTTTTTTTAGTTGGGATTTTTAAAATTGATTTTTAATGAGAATATGATTTTTTTAGAAAATCTTGGAGACTGGTACTACTTCTTCCGTTCAACATTTTTTATCATTCTATGGTAAGGATATAGCTTTATATATAACAGTACATTTATCATTATTTAGTAAGGTAAAAACGAAAATATGGGCATTTACATCAAATCATTTCTACCTTTATAATTATTTACTTTCCAGGGATATGGACTATGTATATACTCAATGCAAATAAATGAGTGTATCTATATTAATACATTCAAATTACTTTTTAATGATGTATGTCGAGATTTCTGAAGAACACAATTTATTTGACAATGCGGATAACATTTCTATTGTTTTGTTTGTTAAAAGTGAAACGTATGATTGGCTATCGTTATAGCGCGCATCAGCCGAGCGCACGTGCGCGCTGCGCGGCGGTCGCTCAGCGAGTGGCGAGCGCGGCGCGCGCGGGCCCGGCGGGTCGCAACGTGGGCACTATGGCCGGCTCTTCCGGTTCCTCTTTTGTTGGTTCGCTATTGGTGGTGTGGAAGGTAACATTAATCAATATATGTATACAGTTAACACTACTCCGTTCAGTACTACGTTTCAGTAAATTTATTAGGATAAATTTGACAAAAATATTGAACTTACTTTGTTAGGTTAATAATATATATCTATTATTAGTTTACTGCTGCATATTTATACGTATATAATAAGATTCCACATTTTCAAGCATAATTTTTAAGTCTTATACACACCATTTACATCTAAGATCCTAAGCATAGTTAACAGTTAGCATAAAACCATATATCTACTTAAAAAACAAATGAAAAGATAATAATGAAGTTAATGCTTAATGTGAAATAGAGGCCAGTAAGCACTCACCTTGTCCATGGTAAGGCGGTTAGGGTTATAAGCACTACTGGATCACCACCTTGGAACATAAACAAGTTGTTATCTAAACTACCTGGAAATTACCAAAATATAATAAACGCTCGTATTATTACTGAGCGTAGTTACATCTTACATTTCATACCGAAGCGGGGTCTTTAGGTTCGAAGGTTATATAGAAAGCTTATTCATGCATTTAAAAACCAAATAATTATCTTTAGATATTATTATAACTAAGTTGTGGATGAAATATTTGACCACTACGCAGTATTTTTTTTTACTTTACATGCAATGTGACATGCGAGGTTTCGACTCACGGCGTAGTCGGTCGCTCAATACAATGAGCGAGCTGTTGAAATGTTCAACCCAATATTTGGTAAAGTGCGGTGCGCGCATACGACACCTGATCTTGATGGGGCGGCGCAGCGACAGCTCGGAGCCCGAGGTGGAGGGCGAGCGCGCGGCCGGCAGCAGGCGCGGCGCGCGCGGCGTGCGCGGCGAGCGCCCGCGCGCGAACTCCAGCCGGTAGTTGTCGGAGCGCGGGCTGCCGCTGAACGCCTCGCCTTCGCCCGCTGGTAGAACCGTATGCTCTTTACTTAAGCCATGACGTGCACTGAATCCCTGGCTTACGTTAAAATTGACCGCCGACGAGTTTTCAAACACTTTTCACTACTTGATCAAATTAATTAATATTCAAAACTAACCTTTTAAATTTTCCCAAAACCCGCCTTTTAAATTTTCCCACCATTTCGAATAATCAAAATGGCTGCCGGTTTGTCCCGAAACTTTTTCTTCAACATTTAATATGAATTATTTCTTAAAATTTAATAGCAAATATAGTGCTGGTGATTATTTGTATTAAAAATCAAAATGTACAAGGTAATACATATTAAAAGTAAATGCGAAAATCATACCGTCCGAAAAAGGTTTTTGAGTTACTTTAAGTTGCGCCTAAGAGGGTTTTACTCCAATAATCATATTAATAATATTTGAATGTTCCTTTTGGAATGTCCGTTTTATTACGCATTACGTAAAAAACAATTATCCGAATCACTTGTGTTACATCAAACAAAACCTATGTAGGTCTGAAAGTGAAAGCATGTAATGAATATTTAGTTTTAATTTCATTGCAATCGGCCAATGCAATCAAAGAATTCATTAGAGCATATAATGATGGTGCTACAGAATACTAATAAAATATTTGCCAATCAATTTAATGACTTCATCGCAATGATTACAAACACAAGGTCCCTTCGCAGCTGTTTGCCGGCGTTCTTGTTAAAATAATCGACGCTCACAATTTTAATGTCTAAGTAATTACTCATAGAAATCTAGTTATTAATAACGGTGAATTGTTATTTACGTTGTAGTGTCAATGTTTCGTACGGTGTTGTTTTTAAATGAGCAATGGTATTGAGAAATGTTTGGTTTATTTTATATTTTAAAAATAAAGAACTGGCTGTTTCGTTTTTATTTATTTTTTATTATGTGCTAGGCTAGTGTTTGGCCGTAATCTCGTCTGACGGTGCGCGCTCGCCTCTTAAGACGGAGCACGCCTGTCTAGGAAAAGCCTATTCGTCATTGCTTTGAAGAAAGGTTACATGTGTCTGGAAACAAACGCAGGCAGACCGTTCCACTCCTTGGCCGTCGGGATAAGAAACGTGAAACTAAATCGTTCCGTTCTGGCTATTGAGATATCTATCGGATAAGGCTGGTGCCTCACTGTGCGTCTAGAAGTTTGTTGTAGAAAAGGGTCTGGGAGAATCGAATCGTGTAGTTTCTGTGCACACTTATCAAAATGTATCCTGTATAATACTGCCAAACGAATTACGCAACGACGACTGTAATATCATTACGCCAAGTCCCTTACAGGGTAGGCAGTGAGCACGGTGCAATCAATATCTCTATCTATCTATACGGAGATTATTTATTTTATAATCGTATAGTTTTTAAGCTTAGATTATATATTTATTTCTGCAAGCGACCTATGTACACAACCAATGTAAGACAGTATCATGAACAGTCGGAATTTATTCCCATGAACTGGCAATTTTTTTTCACCGTGATAGCAACATGGACGCTTTGAAAAGATTGTTTTAATTGATTATTTATATTTGATGTTGGTACCCCCACGTTTCCTAGCTAACAATTTAAATAGTGTCGTATATACTATAAAAAGTGTGGGTCTACGCGCGCGCGCGCGTTTGTGTGTGTGTGTGTTTGTGTGTGCGTGTGTGTGTGTGCGTGTACAATTCAATGTATGAATATAAACAGAAGGCGTAGCGGATGTCCATCGCCGTGTCGTAGCATCGCGACCTTGTGACACAAACACGGTTCCACTGACACGCATACATTATCGACACCTAGTCATATAGCTGGCGTTGATTGTTGTTAGACGACGCAGTCCTTTCGATTCATTAGTTATGTATACCTATACATGAAGAGAAATATTTGTGTTCCATATGAATGATATTGCAAACGGAGATTTGTTCAGATTTGACATGCTCGAAGTTTATAATAGGATTGCAGCAATGTTTATATCATGTTTTAAACATGTTATATGTATGTATAATAAACGTGTCAATTGGCAGTAATTTAAAGGTAGTATATTTTGTGAGGCTTAACGGAACGAACCATGTCCGTTTGAGACTATAATATATTGAATACATTCTATATATAGAATTGGTTTACCACATATATCTTTACACCAGGTCCGTCACGGGGTAGGCAGGGAAAAGCCAGTGCTAAACGTCTCTGTCTTTATAGACCGCAGTGCTTCATTACAGTTGTCTCAACAGTGTGCAGTGCGCGCGGGTACTCACGCGGCGGCGCGTGGTGCGCGTGTGGCGCGTGCGGCGCGTGCGACAGCGGCATGCGCGCGCAGGCGGGCGGGTGCGCGTGCGCGTGCGCCGCCCAGTCGCGGTACACGCGCGCGCCCGCCACGCGCCACTCCGACAGCTCCACGCTGCGGATCTGTGCGCGCACCGCCGCTTTAATACGTCCGTATGCTTTCTCGATACACCTTGAGGACGTCTAAGTACAAGAATTACGCCGACGCAGAGGATAGCACTGAACATTAGGTCGTTGTTAACAGATTGATACTCACTTTTACAATTATTCTAAGGAACATAGAAAGAAATTTGTATTTTGACACGAATAGATCCTAATCTCTCAGAGTTTAAGGAAGTTCAATGAACTGAAATATGTCAGTTAGTCAAATGTAGCATGAAAGGAGTGTTGGCTACTGACAGGAGTAGAGCTCTTGCTGCGGCCGCTCACTTCGGACGACGCGTTGCTGTGCCGCGGCCGCGCGTCGCGGCTCTGTTCGGCGGTCGGCGAGGCGCGACACGAGCCGTCCGGCTCGTCTCTCGCCTGGACAGTGTTCATGGTAACCATATGAATTATGAAAAGTTCACTTTTATTGCACGAAGAAAAAGAATTAATTATCTTTCAAATACTAATGGTAACTTAAAATTATATTATTAAGAGTAAAATATTTGGAAAATTACCAACTTCTTCTACTTCGTGACATACTCTTCTAGTACTTCTGGTTTTAATGAGATTATCAGTGGAAGCGAAAATGTTGAATACCTTATTGAGGTGGGTCGAGGGCGGCATGCTGGATGCTCCGCTGCTAACGAGCCGCAGCTGCTGTCTGATGTTCGCCTTCTCTCGGGCGCGTTTACGCTGGAACTCTTCTTCAACTCTGCGGACATAACGAATTTATGCAACACTGCGGTACCGGTAGGGTGTTTGATGCAAGCAGCGGGGCACTGCTGGATTTGGAAAGCTCAGGACTGAGAGGAGTAGCGCCGGTTACTAGAGGCCTATGTTAAGCGGTGGAGGTCAAAAGGCTGATGATGTTGATGAGGGTACCAAAGGTTTAGATATTATTCATGCCGAACATCTGCTATTTTCTACTAAGTTTTATGGTTTATTCCTTCTTAACGAGTGAATATCTTTATTTCTTTCTTAAATTTGCTACTATTGAATGCAAAAAGTCATGCATTGCATAATCGCATAATTATAACATTATGTTCCTTCCAAACCTTGATCAAACATCGATATACGATGAAGCGCAGTGGCTGGATAACATTTCTTAAATAATGATAATGATAAAATAAAAATAAAATAGTGATAAATAAAATAATGATATTGACCTCCTCATGGCCTCCAGTTCGGTGCGTCTCTGTTGCTCCTTCAAGTCAGCCTCCTTGGACAGCTTCTCCGCCAGCTTCCTCCTCTCCAGCTGTCTCACCGTCGACTGGAAGGTGAACCGCTTGCCTCGGCCGGTCGCGCTTGTATTCCTCTGTAAGTAACATCGTAAAATTAATGCTAAATTAAAAAATTTCAATGCGAGTCAATCGCTCGACCATCCTCTTGCCGTAAAACAATTAAAATGTAGAAATAAACTTTACTGAGGTGTACTAAAGTTATATTTCATATAAGTGCGATCAAAATCTGCTCTGCTATCCGAGCTAGTGTATTTGAAATACCTAAGGTTTAACACACGTACGTAGAAATGTATACGATGCACAACTATTCACAGCATTCTAATAGCTGGTGCTAAATGCTACTGATGAAAACTCCTATTTTGACTGCATCATTTCATAAGCCTCCTGCTAGGTGTATCAGGATATTAAAAAATTTATAGTTAACATCTTTACCTAGTCAATTTTAATAAAAACAGGAAATAAATAGGACAGGTCCCGGATTGATATTCCGGATGAATGTCTTATAAAAATTTATTAAAGTATTTCTGTGGCTTAGGGATGTAAACTCTTGATATTCAGAAGAAAAAATAAAATTATTGTTTAAGTAGCAACACTGTATTTAAATACACTCTCAACAGTAACGTACTTTCTATATCATATTTATGAACTTTCCCGCGGTTCAGTAATAGATTTCTATACGTTTCTATAATGTTACGTGCGAACCCTTTATGATGAAAACCACAAATGACAATCTTTTTCGTTTTTAAATAAATGCATTGCAAAAATGCTAATGCGGTTTTCGCTCCGAATGACGCCGAGCAGACCTACATTGGTGCAGTCAGTGATTATGCGGTTGTTACTCGGTAAAGGTCGTCACAGTCGGAGCTATAATATATATTATAGCAAGGCATATTATGTTATATTACGATATATTTTATAGTGAGGATCGATAGAGCTTTTTACTATATGAGTATGATGAGTTAGCATTTGGCCGTAATTCCGGCTAATTGGAAGTGCATATGCATCCTGAGATGCAGCACGCAAGTCTAGCAACAGCGTAACATCACTCCTGTCATCCCCGAAGAGGTAGGCAGACGAATGTAGAACACTCCCACGTTTCACCAGTTACGTTTACGTCCCACAATGGAATAGGTGGTAAGCCTGTTGCCATACACTGGGCATATACCCAGACTCCGAGCCACTACTAGAAAATTTAAATTAGAAAATTTAATAGTGCCCGACCCGGGAATCGAACCCAGGACCTCCCTTTCGGCAGTCGCACTTGCAACCAACACGACCAACGAGGCAGTTTAGGAACAACCTTTTCACCAATAGCAAGCGCACAAGTAACTATAATATATATTTCTTTCTTACATCGCATAGCACGTCTTATCTCAGTATAGTTTGACATATTGCACAGATTATGACGGCAAACATATTAGTATAGTTACTATCTGTGATAGTTTATTTTATTTACATCATATATTATAGATTTTTTTTCATCCCTTTCTTCGTTCCAGTGTTGGACACGAGCCTCTTATCTGAAATAGGGAGTTAACGCCACGGTCTGCCCCGCTTGTTAATAGCACAATATGTCAATGTATATTATAGCTAGGCGTGTGGCGACGGTGAAGCTGCTTGGCTGGTGATTTTAACACCTTTGTTGGCGGCGGGCTATTCAGAGCGTGCGAACCGGGATGTGGAGACGTGACCGTAATGGGCAATTAGGGTCCCGGTCATAACGTTCCGGTGTGATACTCGTATTTCACGACACTGAACGTTCGCGAACATTATATACCACTAAGCATTGGTTAACCGATATTAAAGACATTACATATACACGTCTATAATACCAGAAGTGGTAAGCAGAGGAATGCAGTACATTCTCAAGTTTCACCAATTATGTTTATGTCCCACTATCGAATAGGTGGTGAGCGTATAGTCAAGATATCGTACATTGCGAAGTTTGTATTTGTTACTATTTTATTACGGTACTTTATTGTGTTTCATCATGATCAGCCTGTTGCAGTCCACAGCTAGGCATAGGCCTCATCTGAGACCGTTACGCCCATCATCCCAACGCTGGGCATGCGGGTTGGGGATCGCGGAGCGCATGATTATTGTTGTTAAATTGATACAATTATATATTCAAATTCAAATCTCATTTATTCAAAATTGGTTCATAAGAACACTTTTTGTACGTCAAAATGATGCT
>DWFO01001905.1:0-14741 GCA_018246595.1 Mimoniades nurscia nurscia | reverse complement strand
CGAGGTTGCGAGCGGCTAGAGTGGGAGCGCAAACCGCTCAGTCAGCGATCTCGGGACGGACGACGGTATGCGTGGCCGCGTATTGTCATGAGAACCGGAGGGCGTGGGATGAGGCAATGATGCCTCTCCCAGAAGAAAGGTCCGCAGGGAACCGCGCAAGGAGGGCACCGGTGCGTTCCGTCGGAGATCCCGGAGTCCTCCTATTAGCGCTGAGGAAGGCCACCGAGGGGGTTTAGTGAAATAAAAGTCCTACATAACCCGGTATCTCTCGCAGTGTACCGGGTACCTTTTGAAGGTTTTCCCCCATAAACAAAAAAAAATGACTTCATATATAGCTATCATTGTAGAGTTCATTTGATGAAATTTACTCTTAATTTGTGTAATATGGCATTCTTGCTGCAAACATACATTTATTTCAATTCCTCTAGGTAGGTTTAGAGTTAACCCTTAGCGGTACAAGCATTTTCG
The DNA here is from genome assembly GCA_018246595.1 of Mimoniades nurscia nurscia. Lineage (NCBI taxonomy): Eukaryota > Metazoa > Arthropoda > Insecta > Lepidoptera > Hesperiidae > Mimoniades > Mimoniades nurscia. The sequence goes on along the minus strand of DWFO01001905.1, from coordinate 14,273 downwards.
AAACACAACCTTATTACCCCAAAAACAAACTTATCGCCGTAATATAGGTACCCATCATATTACAAATATTTTGTCCAAAACGGGAATCGATCTTCGATCCCTTGAAATAGTTGTCAGTACTTGGCAAAGACGCCATCGACTCGAGTCGAAAAAGCTTAAATTCAAACGCCCTTTGCCGTCTGTTTGAGATGTAAGCTCAAATCCGAAATAAATCACACGCATTTAATACCAGGGTGTGAGGGACGCGTACAAAATCCGTGTCGGAAATTATATCGAGCTGGATTATTCGTTATTATCGTCATTTCCGCCGGCCGACGCCTTTTGAGGCCCGACGTAATATCCGATGAAGAATATTAAGCGAACCCATATAATATATCTGTCCCTTTTCCACACATGTCAAACCTACTCACTTGCCCATACTTGAACGCGTAATGTAGTTTGCAACAAGTACAATAGTTCCCTGTCCCAGTGCTGGACCAGTGAGTAAACCAGCTTCTTGTTGATGGCGTTCTTAATAACCTGGGATTTGAATCCAGGAACTCACAATCAGCAACGGAACGTTAGCAACGAACACGACCAACGATGCTGTCAACTTACACATTTATAAAACGTTTTTCCATTTGTATATTATTATTTAATTAATATGTGCAATTAGTTTTTAATAATAATATCGCGTGTGTTATGCTCGCCATTCTAGCTTATTCTATGTAGGTATATTGCGTTATTTGACCACATATTCTAAAAGCCTTAGCCGACTTACAAATAGATGTGTTGGCACGCGAAACTTTGGGAGTTATTCAATATGCTAAATAATTTGGCCTATTGGCTTAGTAGTTAGTGATTCTGACTGCTGAGATGGAGGTCGTGTTTACGATTCCCGTAACATCATCATTCCCATCAAGAATAAATGATTAATCAAATAATTTTTTTCCTGCATCTAAGTCCAAAATTACTGAAGCATGAAAATATATAACAGCGTATATAATGTGTATACATTTGTCTACCATATGGTCTCCGATAGCCTTTACAGTTGGACATACGTACTCGTAGATATACCGGTATGCTACCGCAATCCAAACGTAAGTTACTATTATGATGGTTTAAATCTTACCTCGTTTGCCGAAGCGGGTTTCGAAGTAGCTCATAATAAAACCTAGTAAAGATTCCTCTTTCTGTTTCAGATTGACATCACAGTAGTCCTTACTCACTTGCACTGGCTCCAAGTAATCTTCTACTGGTACTTCTAACTGGAAACATAAACAAATAAATATTCTTTTTTTAACTTTAGTACATGCATAATACTGGTAGTGCGTTAGTCACAATCGATTGTATACATAAAGATTTAAAATATTACACTATTGTTATGTGAAATAATCTTCTGTGAAAGGTGTAACTCCGATAGATGTGCTATGTGTTGTCAAAAATAATTATAACCACATAAATTCCGATACATGTGGAGTTTACGTTAATTTAAATGTAAGAAATCTTACCTCACGCTTTTCCTTAATCCCTGAATCTACTTCTTCTTTCGGTACATGTACCGAATCATACATATCAACAATACTATCATTGTTCTCGTATATCGGAGTATCTTTCACAGTGTCCTTCTTGACTTTCTCCGTTACTTCCTCACTCTTCTTAAAGAACGGGAGTTTGAATGACTGAAAAGACTGAAATAGTTCTTGGATTTTAACCATACATGAATTTACTTGGCTAGGAGGAGGATGTGTTGTTTTATTTACATCATAATAACATAGATCTTCGTAAAAATGATCTTCTGATATTTGATCACTCATTTCTTCTTGAGTGCCTAAAGATTTATACTTTGGTCTAATATCGACTTTCCTGTACGACTTTTGAACGTAAAATTTTGTATTCGGCTTCACAGAATAATAACCTCTGTCTGCGCAACTTTCTGTTTTGGTGAATTTAGATCGCAAATCAAATATAGGGTAGTCGTAAGAACTCAATCTGAAGAATTTCTTGGATTTTTTCCCTGAGCCCGCATCCATGGGCACGTACGAAGTAACTGCTCTTTCTGTTTTTGCATTTCTGTATAGAAAGCTTTTTGGTGCTACGATTTTCTTTAAAATTTCTTCCACTCTATTAAAATTTGAGGTGTCTTGGCTTATTTTCCGTACGCTAACAGTTTGGTATGCGCTGTCAGCGCATATATTCGTTTCCTTGATAGTTATAACATTATTCTCTTTACTCTTCCTTAAATATTTCTCGGGATCCTTCTTCAAATCTTGTGTAAATGATATAAATTTCTTCGCGTTCGCCCGGGGGCGCCACAGCTTCACGATTCCCTCCGTGATTTCCTGAAAATTACGACGTCGATAACTGTCTAACTTGTAAGTTCCCAACTTTTCAAATTGAGACAGTCGAGAGAATTTACGATGTTGATCTAATTGAGAGGTATTGATAATGGGTGAGATTGGATTTATTTATCATCTTGTTTGTACTTAGCTTCTTGTTGCTAAATTAGAATACCGTAGATCAAATTTTACTGCCACTTAGGAAGGGAAAACTTTGAAAGTTTATTAAATACATTACTATAAATGAGGCATTGTGATGAGAATTTATAATTTGGCCCATAACACACATTTCGTTCATGTAAGAGGAGTAACGTGCCGGGGAGTATGATTTAAATCATATACATGTACAATTTACTCGTGTATACACACTCTTACAAATAATATATAACGATATTATATTTGGGTATGATTAACCTCATTATAAGTATTTATGACCTTTGGGTTTTTGAATAACACAAAGATAGATGTTAATCATAGCTTTCAGTGTCACCCAATTAATTTTCGACCTACTCCTACGTAATAAACCAAGTGTAAGTAACGAGTTAAAAACGCGTAAGTGAGCCGCCTATATAAAAATAAAATGTACGATGTAAATGTTTTGTTCACGGTCTTCGTAAACCCACTATCGTCGCACTGTTTAAAACAGATTTCAGTCTTCAAATACCTGCGAAATAATTTGACACATTCGTCACCGTTTTATTCAAAAAAGGCTTTAGTTCTACGCCCTCCATTATTTATGTAGATTACGCCGTAAAATAAACCTATTTGTATGTAAACAATATTCCCGACAGCCGTTTCACAGTTTCGTGTCTATTTTACAAGACCTCCTATCTAACCCATATTTCGATCAGTAATTAAATTAAAATTGCGAGCGATCGAACCATTTATTTCAAAACTTGACTGAAACTTCGGAAGCAGCGAGCGTGTTCATAATACTGCCTTAAACTTACTTGTACCGACTTTCTTCCAGATTCGAAAACTCATGAAGATTGTTAGTGATTTGTAAGAAACTATTTGAAGAAATTTTTCGTGTGAGTTAGCGGAAAGCCGGAACTACCACGTATGTCTAATATAAAAATAAACTACATCATTATATTATAATTTAAACATCAGTCTTTCTGCAATTTTCGAAAAAATTGAAACCTACTAATAGTTCGTCATAGCTAAAAGAGCATTATCGTCATTTTTTTCTCACTCTAGCATTATTTGATATTTATTACTGTTAATGATTAACTTTGATATACGAGTAACACCCTTCACTGTTACATCACGTTAATTCACAGACCATTACTTACGAGTAGTTCGAATCAAAAATACATCTCACCTTTCCATCATCACAATTCCTAACACCGGCATCTAGAAAAATCGACAACTGACTGCTGTTCATACAATAAATCTTTATTATTGAATTTTCCCATTATTTATTATGATCTCATCCACTAGTTTTATCTCAGCATTTATACAGCACATCAAATTATGCAGATTGTTAGTTCAAATTCGAAGCAGCGCTAATTAATTGTACAAGCTACAATACAGAAAATTCGTAACCCGTGTACTGCATAAATAGTAGTAGGTACACAATGCGATAAAATTGAAAAGGTAAATCCGTGTGTGCTCTTTACGCCTTTATTTCTATTTTAGTAAACGTTTCAACATTATCCGATACGATATCGCCTCATGTTCAAACTTCAAAGATTCATCAACTGATTTATTGTTTAGTGTTATACGCACAAGTTATATATACAACAACATTAACGTGTAGTATATGTACGTACATGATATGACACTCATTGGTTTTTTATCTAAGATTTTTGTCAATTGTGTGCGAGAGTGGTAAATGTTGCATTAAGTAATATATCAATCGGTTATTATTTTCGGTTTTCTATCGAATAATAGAAATGTCGTTAATGTTTAGTGTTATAATGTTTCTATTGCAGTTTTTGCATTGCATGTTCTTTTGTGTTTTCTTATAGTTTGTTGTTGATTTAATCAAAAATTTTTATATCTCTCACTATAACTTTTTGTGTATGTTACCTTTTTGTGTATGGTACCTTAGGAAAAAAACATTGATTCATCCATTCGTACAAATGTTTCATACCCAATATCGGAATACCTACCTATCTTGATCCAAAGGACGATATTATAAAGATTAATGCGTAACGCTATCACAATTTGCCATAAAATTCAGAATTTTACTAGTTAAAGTACCACTTTCGTAGTCGATAATAAGTTGCTTTGTTGAAAAAAAAATACGATCCTCATTCTAAACTACATTTGGTCTAGATTTAACTTCGCCAAATAAAATTAATTAAATTAATTTAGTTTTTTTTTAATATATTGAATTTGTCATTATAATTAATAAGCTCCTTAGATTAATAAAACAAGGATAAGACTTGGAAAGACATTATATATTTTGAAATATGTATTTGGAAGTTCACTAAATAGTACTTTAATTTCTAAATTCTCTTACTTATACACAATATACACAAGCTTAGTTTTGTACATATAAGCCACTTTAATGTAACTGAAAATACATATTAATACTCACCATTAATTTTCTCCCATCTATTTGTTTTTCTGTCACAAAATCAACGAACTCTGTCATGTCCCAGTTCTCCAACACTTTAACCACTGCGTCCACGTCCATATCTTGTATATTGGACGCCATTTCTTAATCACTAACTATTATCAGTATGTTTTAATTATACATATGTTCACTTTTATAGCAAAAGCAAAATATTTCACAAAATCGTACGTTCTTTATTGCGACATACAACAACATGTAATCTTAACTCTACTTCATAAATAACATCGCCAACATCGAAGTGCGAAAACGTCTACGTCAACGATTATTCTACAAATTTGAAAGTAACTAACGTACAGCATGATTGTTAACTTTTATGAAACCTTTTACATCATAGTTTAACTTTATTTTACAACAAATGCATAAATTATATGATTTTATGTGGTTACCGTAATCCAGCAAGTGTATACCTAATCTCATTATTGAGTAACACAAATTAATGCCTCAACGACTAATTTACGATCATTTCTGTATACTGTAATCTGTAATATTACAATTTTAATACAAAATGCGTTCAGAGGACGACTCTATTCCTGCCCATACTGTCCTTTTACTTACATCCGTTGTAACTATCAAATTTAAGTTCTTAATTAAGTTCACATTCTAAGGTATTGATCATAACAAGTAGATAATGTTCTTTTAGAAAAGCAATTTGCACATCACGTAGAATTATTATAATCAAAACTTTGAAGTAGTAAACCTTAAAGAGATTCTATTCTGTCGCCGCGCTGAATATTTTAGTACTCATATAAGATTAACAAAGAACTTATAAATTGATACGCTTTTTGAAAAAAATATTTAGATCGTAATTCACAATTATTGACACATGTAGATAAAGTAACACTATCGTACACATACAAAACACACTGCAAAAAAAACCTTAAACTGTTATTAGTAACAGCAAACTGGACATTATTAAAATTTTGCTATACCGTCAAATTACACTTATAACACTTTTATCTTACTATAGAGCTCTTGAAGCGTATTTCGTCAGTAAAGTTGTTCACGACTCTTGTCTTCAATGCAAACATCAACCAGCCAAGTGGTCTAATTACCTTGATTGGATTGCCCCCGCTGGCATAGAAGTTCAAACGGCCAGATTCGGTCTCGATTCCAAGCCATCTTATTGCTGATTATGTCTCTCGATCATTGACTAAACCTAAGATTACCATGTTTACTATGATCTTATATCTCACTTAAAAGTACATATACGAATGAGTTGCTTTTATAAAATTTCTTCCATCTTTACGATACTACTATTAAGTGCTATGATTAGATATGTACTCGGTGTATATAAAGAGGCTCACCCTTATTCCATAATGAAGCGTATAACTTTATAGGTAAATCGTAAAAGTCTCCGAAACCGGCGCGCATGTATGAAGAGAGCGATGAACGTGGACGAAGCACGACAGGTGTGTAAGAATAGAGATATTTGGCACTCTGTGCTCTCTGCTTACCCCGCAAGGGAACTGGCGTGAAGATATGTATGTATGTATGTAATCGTGAAAGTATATCATACTCCTCTGCCTACCACAACTACAAGCATAACGTTACATTAAATGCAAAGTTGTGTCCATGTCCTTATTGAGTTTTTAGGTAGCTCACACATTCACTCGTAACAAAGCATGTGTACCCACACTAATTGTAAGTACACCAGCTCATCTTGATTAAACTTGTATGAGACAGCGACCGGTGATGTTATGATATTAAAGCCAAAGTTGCAATATTAACGTGGTGGTGTACATCGAAATCGTATGGGAAGCTTAAACATATGTAGAATATATGGTAGGAGACATCTTTGTACCTAGTCTTTTCTGAAATTATTGCCCCCACGTTATTTGAGATTTGCTGTGGATAAAATATTATAATCAAGTATAAAAGTGTGTATTAAATAGATATAAAACTGAATAATCTAATACTATGTGATCAATATACAGACATTAGAGATTTATAATGAACTTAGCAACATCAATAACGATTAAACCAAAAATTTTGTAAGTTACGGTTAAATTTTAACCTCTGCTAAGACAAAGTGTAGACAAAAATTGCCTCAGCTACCGCTTACCGAACGTGTTCAGAACAGCTCAGTCATGAATATTAGTCCCTAACGGTCACATATCCTTGACTTAGTATCAATGAGCTAAGCGTTAATTCAGCCAGACGCACATTCTCATTACGCCCCGCTGGCGCCTGGACCATTGCAACATTTCGTAGTGTAATACCGTCCCGAGTCATGCGATAGGATGCGTAGACCTTTTTAAGTGGATTCAATTTCAAAAAGGTATGAAATTTATGTCATAGATACAATTAGTTTGACTCCTTTGTTGGTCGTGTTGGTTGCAAACGCGTTCCACAGAGGTCCTGAAAGGTCATAGTCTCCACAGTACGTGGACATTTATTAGTTTCAATATAAAAATGATATTAAACTAATATTAACAAATGATAATTTAATTTCTTTAATAGGACTATTATTTGTTCTCTCCTTCCTTCCTGTCTCACCTTCCATGGTACACATCAGCTCACATTCCTTTCGTATATTAATATGACTCAAATCTGATCCTTCGAGCCAAATGTGAGCTAATGATCTAAGAAAGCCATACAAACTTAGTATGTTTGTAGTCGTTCATGCGTTGGTATCCCAGAAATAAACTTCTTAATACACTGTCCCGTCACGCCCCTTATGGGGTAAGCAGAGAGAACGGAGTCCAAAATATATCTATCTATAGACCCAAAACAGTTGTTCGAATAATAATGGATCGTTATTTCGAAACCACAAAATATTGCTGTAAATATTAATAATTCCTTCTAAAAGATAAATACCCTAAATATTTCCCCCAGACCGTTGACATTGTCGAAGACAATTTGTTTCAATAAATCTTGCCACCGTTTTAATTAATATCAGATATCGAGTTAGAATTTCAAGGAGTAATTGTTTTAAAAGTTACGTATATATTTGCATAAAGTAACAAAATAAGCCTGACTGTCAGGCTTTGGATGTACCAACGAGAAGTATAAGAACGATTCGTATTTTTGAGGCGGCTTAATTAATGTCAACAGTTGCTAAAGTCAGCTTGGAATTGATTAGTAAAACAGTTCAAAACTTCGTAGTACAAAGGAAAACTGTAAGTAGAACAAGAGAGACCAACCAATACCTGATGCCACGTGAGCCCATTATTGGAAGTCACGCGGCTACACACCAAAATTACATTTTATTTCAGGTACCAAAAGCTTTCTTCTATCGCCTTCTTTCTTTCAAATACACCCTTAGCTTGAAGGGTGTCCAAAGGTATATGAAAAATATAACGTTAAATATCAGTCATTAATTGTGGCGCATATTCCATAACATCAATGAAGCTAATCAAATTTAAATTTAATATTGCATAATACATATTTGTAATAGACATTAAGTCTGTGCCACACGGACCACCCTATTTGGACCCTGGAGTATTTTATATATAGAATATTAAAGTATTTTCGGTAATGTTAGACGAAATGCTGCCTCGCCGGTCGTGTTGTTTGCAAGCGCGATTGCCTATCGAGAGGTCCTGGCTTCAAATCCCGGACCTGGCACTATTAGATTAATATGTATAACTTAGATTTTTCTAGCAGTGGTTCAGAATATGGATATGTGCCCGGTGTATGGCATAAGGCTCATCACAGGTCCATAGTAGGACGTAAACGTTACTCGTGCAACGTGGGAGTGTACTACAGTCTTCTTCCTACCCTTTAGGGGTTTGCAGGCTTGATGTTACATTTAAGGGAAGAAGGTGTAATGATACGAAAAATTACATTGCTTTCGTATTATAGGTTTAACCAAAATAACACCCAATTTTATCAACTACATGAAAAATCATTTATTACCGAATCGCTATAAATATCGATTCTCCGCTCAATAATCCACGTCTTCGAAAGTTGAAAAGAGACAGCTGACAGCGCGCTATCTGTCTCGCTTATACCGTGATCAGCATTAGTGTCTCATCCCGTATTTATCTATTCTCCGCGGCCCAATTTACACGACGGCTGCAAATTACAGAAGTTTTTGAGAAGGATTGGATTACTCCTGTTCGTGCAGATTACGGTTAAGGACATTTCCATGAATTTGCGATTTGATTCTGTTAACCAAAATCGGAAATTTATCTTTGACAATTGATTTAACTACGTCAACTTTGTTGCGGTCCCTTAGATTATTAAATTTTTATTTCACATGTTGTTACGTCTACATTATTGTTATTATTGATTGTTAATTTATAACAATTACGGATCATTTATTTCAATCATATGCATATCGCCAAACTGTATCTTCGAATAGAGCAACCAAGTCTAATTGCAATAATGTTAAAGTGACGTTGCCCCTTTTACACAAAATACTTAGAGCTGTTTTTTTACTGTTGATAATTCTGCAAATTTTTGAGACTTTACAGCGCCCCTCCTGACCTTACGACAGTCTGAAAGAGTTATAGTAGTGAACAAGCAGTACATTGGTCCTATTGTCATCGGGCCTGACCGGCATTTCAAGTACACCGCATTACACCGGGCCAATCTCAGTGCAAGCATATTTTCAATAACTGCCTATTCCTCGATTTTTCTTTTTATATCGGCGTCATCTTTTAACCCGCTTATAATAATATGGCTAAGGCGCCACACCCTCTCCACTACATTCGGAACTTCACCGTCGAATAATGCGAGCGACCTATACATAATGACGTGGCCACCGTTCAGATTCTTGAAGTAAGTACAAGTATTTCACTCTTTGTAAGCGATGCATCATCATTATCGTCAACAGTTTTATTACATTACCTATAGCTCGACGGACTACTCTGACGAGAGGACGAAATATGTAATTTAAGTATTTTGCAAAAATTTAATAAAGTCGACTAATTTAATTTACTCGAAATATCTGGATTAAATTCTGAAAGATGTGTTGATTGAAACTTTGTTATAAATAATTTAATTAACTGGCTCAGTTAATTGTAATATTTTAATATTAATGAAAAACTTCTAAATCCCAGATATCATATTTTAAGGTAATGAACAAAAGCAATATTAGTACAGTTACTGAACTATTTACATACCGCTATGGGCATCTGAACTTAAGTGTCTTTAATCCTTACGGGTCATCCGATGTTAAGTGGTTATTGCATCCCATTGACATCTTTATACGACGCAAAATACATATAACTGACGAAGTACTGAACGTCAAACACATTACATAAATATTCTATCTCTAGACGTTTTTCGGCCTTGTCTCTGACGATTTTCAGTGATATCTACAGAAGTGTTTTGTTCTTCTGTCCAGCTAATTGTTGTTCAATATGTAGACAAATGCATATTTCCTGTTTATACTTATTTCTTAATTGTAGTTTTTACATGATTGCATCATGATATATGTATCATTGCGAGTTTCCTCTATTGTTAACACAGAGAGTAGAATATAGGTACTTACATGCAAATAAAATGTTTTGATATTAATTTTATTCCGGTAATATTAAGTAGGTATCGAATACCGTTCTCGGAAATTGTGTCATTTTCAAGAGTACGTTTGTAAGGTATCTTCCATTGTCTTAAAATATCCATTGTGGAAATTCAAAAGGGTCCTTTTTTATTATATTGCGTATTGTTATTCGTTTCGAGGTCTTCGCCAGTATTCATATGTACCAATTTCTTAATTTTATTTATTATTATTTAATAAATCATGTTATCCTACAAAAGATCTTTGTCTAAAACAAAATTTCATATTCACTTGACATTTCAGTGGTATTCATTAAACATATAATCTATTATTTGTAATCATTTGCCTTTCAATAAATATATATCGTCCAATCTCCAAAAGCAATTTCAATCTGTAGTGTTTGTTAGAATCAATGTTTGTGTTAACTTGTGTTCTAAATTATGTTTATGTTACTCTATCTATTAATTTATTTACATGTTAGTGTTACGTACATATTTGGAACGGATTTCTACTAACTACTTGCCTACAATAATAAAAGGATTGTATTTTTTTTAACGGATAAATTCGGATAAAACGAATATCTTTAATCCAGTATCCTGTAGTAAGCCAGTAATGCCACTAAAACACTTTACACTTAGTTCGAAAAAAAAACTGTTTACAGAACTGATTCAAGTCAGGAAAGTTGTTATGTTTCCGCTAAGTCTAAAATCTCTATTGGACATACTCAAACAATGCCCAGCTTCTTCTTCTTCTTCGTCGAGTCGACAGCTGATCGTGAGTGATCAGCCATCGTGGTGAAAGGCTTAGTCGCAATGTCCAAGGTGCGCCGGGCAGGATATGTTCATACTTTATCAGACATAGTGGATATATCAGACATAGACAACTATACATATTTATGTATTTTCACAATTATTGATATACTGTTATATCTGTCTATTAGACCGTAATTAGTGAATGCGCTTCAGGCCCTAAAGGCACAGAAAAAACTTTAAGCGAAAGGAACTCAGTTCCAGGCCAAACTTCATACATTACGCACATGACAACACAGGAGTCACCAAACACGAAAGTATTACAGCTCATAATTCATGAAATGACTCATGCCGTCAGCGTGAATCTTAATATCGTTGTGATAAAGTTCCTAATCTAGTAAGTTAATTCCGTATAAATATGTCACACGAGTTTTAATTAAAGTCAATTGGAAAGGTGATGTCACTTATTTGGATGTCTCAGACTTTGCAAGTACTTTTAGCGAGATAATAACACAAGATGTTAAATAAAATAAGTTATTAAGAATTATAATGACATCATTTTAATGTTAATAAAATAATTTAAAAAGAAATTTGAATATTTCGATTCGTCCAGTACTGGATTTCTGGTAATTAAATAGGTCATTCTAGACATGAGCGCCTTGAAATATTGAGCCTTACGGTTTATGAGTATGGAATAAATTTAAGATGAAATTTATAGGTTTTGTTGTTTTGCATACAACAACAGGCATGGCTGCAAACGAGCTTATAGTCCTACCGATCCCAATAACGTAATATCGTTGTCACTCATAAGTTCTACACATTTTGAGTAGCTTTATCGTAATCTAAAGCCATTATCGTACAGAATTCATATTTCTACAGTTATATTGGGCGCGATCTAGCAAGCAAGAAACCACTATGTAAGATCACTCCTGTAATCTTCGAATAGGTAAGCAGAGGAGTGCAGTACTCTACCACGATTATTCAATTACGTCTACTTCCCGCTATGGAATAGATGGTGAACCTATTGCCATACACCGCGCACAAATCCAGACTCCGAGCTACTACTAGAAATTTTAACTAAGAATTCTACTTAAAAAGTCTCTATAGTACCGGGATTTGAACCCAGGACGTATCGATCGGCAGTTACACTCGCAACCACATGACCAACGAGGCAATATACTACTGTCCTCAAATAACTATAAACACTTGCTAAATAAAATTCAAAAAGAAAAAAATATATAATATCATACATCGTTTAATCTCAACATACTACGACATATCAGCTATCATACGTATCACGTTATCATGTATAACAAAGAACGTTCCAATACTCATTGACTATAAATTTTGATAACGCTGGATAGTGCAATTTTATCAATTAAAAACATTTATTTTTAAACAACATAACTGATATGAAAATGTTTAAGCCAAACATAGTTTTAGCTTTTACTAACACAACAATTATATTTATGCAACGAGTGTATGTTTTTCGGAGTTACTGTTTGTCTATTACGTTTGGTCTCTGTTTGTTCGTCGTGATACAAAGTGTAGAAGTCAACATCATTTAACTCTTGCGTTTAGCTGATTCTGCACAAAACATCGTACATCTTATGTGAAACTTCAGCTCCCCCGAACGATATGTAGCAACAGTTATGGCTCGGGTGCACTTTCCCCGGTGTTATTGACAGTTGATGCCTTGCTCTTCCAATATACAAAGTCTCTCCTGACGATGTTCTTCCTCCTGGGACAGCCCCGGGCGGTACGTTGCCATTGGACGCTGGAACCCACCGCAAACTTTCGGGCTTCGCACATAGCACTTCAATATTCTGCACAGGTATCTCCTTACCGCTGTACATTACCGACGCAGCATTATGTCTCACAGAGAGTTTGCCAGGCAATAAATCGCTATTATGCCAAGCTCTGATAACCCATAGAGGACTTCCATCCCAACCCTCGTGCCCTCCAAGGACAGCTCTGCCAGTGAGATGAGATGCAGTAGTAGCAGTCGACGGCACCCAGTCGAAATCACCAGCATTTTCCGCAATTTGCACCAGATCACTTGATTGTGTATTGTTGTTATTAGAACTTTCTCCATGATAGATGTAGTTGGTGATATATGTTGGCTGATTTGGAGCCTCTGGAGGTGGACCGAGCGGTACTGGCATCATCACGGCGCCGGGAATGAAATAAGGGTAAGGTGCTTGTGCAGGATGACCATGATCGTGAGGAGGATGAGGCGGAGGAGGATAAGGATAGCCGTGAGGTGGTGGGGGCGGAGGCCATGGGTGAGGTGGCCCGTAGTACGGTGGTGGTGGAGGACCAGGTGGGGGAAAGTGACTCATGATTACGTAATTTCGAACAACTTCCGAAGAACCTCGCGGCGTTTCTTAATAATGTTTTATTTACGATCTTCACACACTGAGTTGACGTGTTTTATGGTTTATTTGGGTATGACAAATATCACTAAAATATAGAACAACAATTAGTTTAGTCAAAGAAAGTCGTAAGGTAACTGTCAACTGCGTATCATGTAGCGACTTATATTGTCTACATACTTGCGGCCCGCTTATCTTATCATTGTTCGATAAAGATAAAATATTTCCGATATTATTACTTAGTCATTGATGTCCGTCCAATATTACTCATAGTGATGGAGATTTCAATTTTTTCAGAAGAAATTTTGAATATTAATACAGAAAAGAATCTTTCTAGATTCATGTATAGGTATGTAGTATAAATTGAAAATACTTCATTAGCAATTCGGTATTAGGTTTAAGTGGTGTTTCGTAGTCCTTGAAGTAGTTTGAAAGTTAAAATAGTCTATTAGTCTCTGTGCTGCGCTGCCAGAAAACACTAGTAGGTAGTTTAGAAAGCCACATATTTTTGCCAAGATGTTTTGTATTGTCGGATGTTACAGAGTTTGATTTTTATTCCCGGATAATAATTCTTATTGTTACTTTACTCTTGAGATTTTTGCTGCCCATACTAGTAACAGATATCAGTTTCTTTGATTATTAATTCGTGGATTCGTGGATTCGAATTCGTGGATGAGACAGTTTTCTTAGGAATAAATATAGATTCTAAGTTGCATTCTAAGCAGTGGAGCCCTCACATATCTAGTTTGTGTAGTAAACTTAGTTCTGCAGCTTATGCTGTGAAAAAAATTAGACAAC
>DWFO01001904.1:0-14743 GCA_018246595.1 Mimoniades nurscia nurscia | reverse complement strand
TGTGCGAGCGTGCGTGTGTGTGTGTGTAGGCACCCTGATGTCGAGCACGGGCGGCTGCACGTAGCGCGCGCCCAGCGCCGCCGCCACGTGCGCCGCCACGCAGCGCGCGGCGCGGTCCACGCGCACGGCGCGCACCACCAGCATGCGCTGGAAGTCGCTGCACATCTCCTCCCACTCGCCTGCGCGCGCGGTTTGCCTTTACCCCTACTGCTTCCCGAAGCAGTAGGTATAGGTTGGCGTGGCTCGTCGTGGGTAGGTGAACATAGTGGTCTTCATCGACCGACTCGACGGCGACCTACGTCAACCTACACCTCCTTCTCATAAAAAATCTATCTTTGCTCGATTTAATTACTGAATCAGTTTAGATCGACATATTTGCTTTGTTTATATTTTTAGATTTGCAAGTGAAGGCAAGAGAAGACGTATGATTGGACGTTTTCTGCCGGAGCTCCAAGAGAACCTTGAGTAGGTTCAAAGTTAGTTGCAACTAGCTGTGATTATTTCCCCCTATACTTCCACGATGTATATTATAATGAAATTATCAACTGAATTAAGAACAAACAATAACCAATAACGATCTAAGGAAACGTCACCGAGTAAGGGCTGAGTTTCCGGCTCGGGGTGAAGGTACCACTCTTTCCATTCCTTGGATAAGGTTTCAAAGGATTCGATGATACCGTGGAAACCTGGTAGCTTGTCTAGTTCCGTAATATTATCCCAGCATTCATCAGGAAGCCAATCTGAATATAATTTAGTTAGATAAACATTGTACAGTTAAAATGTTTCAATAAAATACAATATAAGAATAAAACAAAATTAGGTATAATTAGCAAAGGACTAAGGTCAGCTGTTAGTGCCTCATAAATCACAACGCTGGTAAGAAACGAAACTATCTCTAGATTTTGCTTAATAATTTCTTTTGACCCTTTTATCATTCCACTGCTGGACAAGAGTTTCCTTCTAGAGTGAGACGGTTAAGGGTATACCACGTCTACCACGCTGACCAAATGCGGCAGACTCGGCAGACTTCACATGCCTTAAAAACTCTATGGTATAAATTTCCTTACGATTATTTCCTTATCAGTTAGCGCAATTGATATTTATCTCGAAAACGCTTTGTTTGTAAAAAGTTTGACGCCAGGATTTGAACCTAGAATGCCGAAGTCAGGGAATGAATTTTAAGCTGCTAAGTTACCATTGCTTCTGCCAACAATTTGCTCTTCCAAAAATTGAGACTCGTTGAAAACGTGGATATAGAGACAAAAACTCACTGGTAGGGTTATCTGGCTGTTCAGACCTGTCCAAAACCACGCCACCCTTCAGTAGGAACAGGTACTCATGCATGCTCAACTTGCCCTGCTGGAAGAGGATCCGCGACACGATGTGGAAGGACAGCAACAACTTGTGACGCTCGAACAGAGCGCGGCATGTATTTCTGGTGAAATATACAATCAGATGAATATTTAAACTAATTAATTATTATTAAGATAATAGTACAGAAAATTGGAAAACAATTATCTATTCGTAAACACCTAAATAAGAATAGCCAAAGGCTCATATTGGTTCCACGAACCTTTAGAAACTTCAGTTCTTCAAAAATTGATAGAATAAAACTTTCAGATGATTAAATTTTTGCGGGAATTTCTTATCATTCTACGTCTACTGATAGATAGATTTCCCTCAGGGGATATAACCTATAAGCCCATCTTAGACATGCGCACTACGTAACATGCTGCTTATCGATGACCAGGGTATATGCTGTGCCTAGTGAAATCAACTCACTTGTAAACGGCGAATGTGTGAAACTCGTTTATGTTTGCGATCCGGTCTTCTAACTCGCCTCCCTTAGGGCTGCGGTCGATGGAGTAGCAGAAGAGGTCGATGTAGGCATCCAACGAGAACTGGTACATGGGGTCGATGCGGGACAAGTCGTTGAGCGCAAAGAACAGTACCGACGCACGCACCGCTACCGGCACGTAGCCCTAATATTAATTAAAGAATTGTTAGCAGTTTTGTAATCCTCGCCACCGTGTACAAGTTTGTTTGACCGATTTAAATACAAACGTGACGCTACTCTCGAGAACACACGTGATCGCTTTTAAAATACAATGATAATAAAATGACAATCCGGTCGTTGGGTGAACGTTGCAGCAGCGGGGCGCGGGGCACCTGGCGCGCCGCGTCGATCTCCCGCTCGGTGTCCTGCGAGCTGAGCAGCGCGTCGCGCACCTCCAGCGACGTGCGCTGCGACGTCTGCAGCGTCACGAACAGCTCCTCGTTCTCCAGCAGCGGCACTTGCGACTCGTACATTATGCGGAGCAAATCGTTCTCCAAGTCCACCTGGCGTAATCGTTCACGTCAATTATTTTTTTCCATCCCTTTAATCGGTATGAAGGTTAAAGCTATAGGCTGCCGACTCTGGGGGTTGGCAGACTTCAAATACTTAAGAAAATATTTTAGAACAATAATAAATGTCCTACTGAGTTATCCCCAAATATCTAAGGCTTTACTTCAAGGTATAAAGAGAGCATATTTGAAAAACGAAATCACATTGCACATTAATCGTCGACTGAGATTTGACATACCGCTTGGTATTATAAAACTGACCAGCACTTTCTTGCTGCCGGCGATGGTCTGCACGAGCGCGTCCTTCATGGTCTCGAGCTGCGGCCGCTCGCGGCGCACCACGATGCCCAGCAGCTGGGCCGTCAGCCCCTGCTCCTTCACCGCGAAGTTCACCATCGTGGTCTTCGTTAGCGTCTCCGGGCTGTACACCGGGTTGCCTAGCCAAAAATACTACAATTTATAATACGGTGATGAAATGTATAATATTTGATTGTTATTTATGTTGTCTTCGAAATCGGCGTCCATGTATAAAAAGAGTGATGAGTGAAAGAAGCACAGCAGGTCTGTAAAGATAGTGATATTTAGCACTCGGAGCTCTCTGCTTACCCCGTGAGGGAATCCGTGTGAAGATATGTATCTATGTATGATATTATCTATCCCTACGTAAAACTAAGTTTCTAACTAGAAAAACAACACAACCATTAAACTGACCCAGTTTCGTAGTGAGATACATCTTGAAACTGGTGTTATACGGCACCATTTTCTCGTTGAACTTGATGACCAGAGAGCTGCCAATCCTCACGATCGCCTTGTCTAATATGGGCGCTATGGACGGATCCAACACCTCCCCGACATTCTGGATGATGATAGGCTTCCCTTCCGAGAGGCATGTTTCCATTATTTTCAGGTAGTTAGGTTGACCAAAGTCTACAATCTAGAAAAGTTTAATACTTCTTAGATACATATTTATGAACACCTTTACTAGATTTTTCTAATTCAGATTTTCTACTTTGACTGCTTCGTTGGTCGTGTTGGTTGCAAGTGCGACTGCCGATCCGGAGATCTTGGGTTTAATTCCCGAGTCGAACACTACTAAATTTTCTAATTCCTTCACTAATAATTCCAAGTTTCCTTTACAAACATAGATACAACCGAAGCTAATAAAAGCGTGTCAAAAAGTACGATGACGTTTAAAATGTAAACTCGTGTAATGTAACCTGGATATCATTCTTCTCCTCCAGTCTGGAGATCCAAATAAGAGCTTGGCCTTGAGGATCCACAGCCAGCGGCCATCGAGTAGCACGAACTACTATAATACCGTTTTCAGCACTAAAATTATCATCTGTAAAAATGTTTATAAATAGGTATATCGATTATTATTACTGGAAGTTAATGTCATGGTTGATCTGAACGGTACATTTGGTTATTAAAAGGAATGCTCCAAGGAGATAACCAAGACCGTCTTGTGTAACTTTAGATATCTAGAAACGTAAATAAATCCGTTAAGACCCTTACCTGGCAATCCCATGTAATTCCACTCCCTAAGAGTGGCATCGTCGAGCAAGAAATATTTCATACTGAGGTCCATAGTAACCGGCACTTGCTCTTCGTAAACCTGTTATATGCAGAAAGAAATACCCTTATATACCTTACTCCTTGTTCATCGTGCATTAAAAATTTGTAGGATATGGTGAGATTTGTTAGATCAAGACAGGATGTCTAAACGTGTTTGTATTAAATTAATAGGTAACCCGCCTATTTCGAAAGACTTTATTAATAAATTGGGGCTTGTCACATGCAAACTGCCAATCTGTACGCAGTAGAGAGTGGGTAAATCTTCTCAATAGAACCAAATACATAGTAGTACCCAAGAGTGGATCAATAAAACGGTTATTGATGATGTTTTCATCTTTGAGTGATGTACAATAAGAAAGCCGACCTGATAATGATATACTATTTTTAATAAGGCAGATATATGAAAATATGTAAATTTATCTAATCTTATACGTCACCTCTCGGAACCAATCATCCATAAGCGCCTCGCGATATTCAGAGACAAATGGACCAAGATATGCCACGAAACCCGTAGCAATGAGACAATCTCCTGGAAGGTTCTCAAACTCTCTATCTAATCTCTCCACTGTCATCTCCCATCTTTCTCTTTCACCTATATTGAAGATAAATACATTTAAAAATTCATTCTTAATTCTATACACGTATTCTTTAATATCAATAAGGACAGAAAACCAAAGAGTATAATTTCGCGTATAACGTCATTATCATGAAATTTAACTGGAAACATCTGCTACGTAACTTCAATGACAACTCTACCTTTGCTTCGTAATATTAACTCACCTGATAATCCAGTAATCAGCGCTTCGGCTCTCTCCAACTTCAGCTGCAACATCTTAGATTTCCTTTCCAGCTCCTCTTTTTGCGCTACTTTCTCATCATATTCCTTCTGCAGACGGGCTATCATCTCGCTAAGCTCTTTCAACTTGGCCCGCGCTTCAGCCAGGATCTGCTGTTTCATTCGGAGGGATTCAAGAGCTTCTTCTAGGCGCTCCTTCTTCGGTTTTACAATCCTGTGAATTAGGTAAATTAGTAATTTTGTGAATTTAAAAACATCTGATCACCAATTTTACAGGGTTCGGAAAACAATTCTTAACGTGCAGTATGTGCAACTGCTTTTTCTAAGATAAACCAGTCTTGATCACAAACATATTTACATAAATGTATTTAAACTACTCAAAAGTGTTTATAAACCAAATATAGGTCTAAAAATTGTAGGAAAGTGGAATGCGAATATCTCTTGATTCAATTAATCCCCAATGATAACAATCCAAGGAATTTCATGTATTGGAAGACACGTTAAACAGTGAAAACGTATGTTATAATTAGATTATTTATTAATTATATCAGTTGCTTTTAAGTTGGTTTCAACCTTTCCATCAGATGGCATTCCTTTATTAATAATTTAAACCTATTTACACGTGCGACTTATGTGTCAATCGACTTACTTATAAACCTTTCCATACTTTTCAATCGCCCTCACCCAGAGGCAGAGCGACTTGGCCGCCAGGGAGACCGTGCCAACGATCTCCGGATCAAAATCTGGCTTCGCAGTATAAGTGCCGATCTTTTTGAGCGTTTTATCAGATATATTGTCCTTATCGAATTCCCTGAGACGATCCAGGAAATACTGATCTCCCAATTGGCGTTTCGCTTCGGCCCATGTTGGTTCTTTCTGAAGATTTATTTTGTGAGTATAAAGATCCATTATAATATCGGCTGCGTTTGCCCAGATACAAACACATAGATTAAGTATGAAGTCACGGATTTTTATGTAATATATGTATTGTTAACAAAAGAGGTACCTACGTCTTAGTAGAACAGCTGCATAGCGGGTTCTCGAAATTGATCATTAATTATATTAATACCAATTTTAAAATGTCCATTAATTAAAATTAATAGACTCATTATTTACCAATTATAACTAGGTATAATCAGAGCAGGAGTAAGACATTTGTCATAATCGTTTAGTAAAAATAATATTCAGGGTATAACACTAATAAATTAATCGATTATTGAAATATGAAAAAATCAATTGCCTGCAACAATATCAGCACCGCTTCTAGTACCATTTCGACCTTCTGTGGCGGTTTCGCGTATGATTTTACTTCCGTGATATCTTTCTTGTTCAAAGCATCCAGAGCCTGTAGAGGTGATTATATTTCATTGTTTCATGATTCACCAGAATATAATAGGAAATGTCTCAGTTGTAGTTAGTAATGACAGATTTAGACTTCTCCTTACGTGTGTTTGGGATACATATACCTACCCGGCGCGCTCGAAATATTCCGAAAATACGTAGCTATCTATAAGTCTTCAAAATTATATAACACTTGTTACAATAGTGATGGAAAATATCGAGTGGCATCCGGTCCGCCTGATAGTATGGAGTTTACCAACCCATATTAGACTTCATTTTAAGCTGTAGCTTTAACCCTCCCAGATAAACTGGTCTACACTAGTAATAAATCTACACGAATGGTAATGAATGTATAGTAATCTTTTTTCATAACTTTTTAAATATTGAGTGATGTTTTTCTTGGAGATTTGCTGGTGTTACTTAGTTTATAACATACTTCGCCTTGACTTGACTTTATATGTATGCATATCGTCACCTTGACAGCCTCTTCTAGCGCCGGCATGGCACTGGCCAGATCGCGCATGGCAGCGTCGGCCAGCTTCTTGCACTGCACCTCCTCCTCTTGCGTCTTCTTGCTCCTGGCGGCAACGCTGCGCTGCTGCTCATCAGCATTCCGTTGCTGCACGTTGATCACCCCCATGTACTCTATACACTGTTCCGTGTACTCTGCCACTTGGACCTGGCAAGACAAAAGTTAAGGCTAAGTACAAAGCGGAAAGTAATCCCTGTCAGAAACAACTGATTTTAGTGGCACTCTTACATTAACTACAAAATTACAATTTTTAAATCAGTCTATTTTACTATAAGACAACAAAAAGAACGTCTTTTTATTTTTCTAATTATTTCTATTGCACACCATTGGCGATAAGGGAGAATAAGAAAACATTACGCAATACTAAAAACTACTAATTCCTTATAAATGAGAAGACCTTTAGAAATAAGATCCTTTATAAATGTTATCTTATAAACAGTATCCTTATACATAGATTTTTTAAATGTACCCAGCCTATCTTATGTTTTGTGAACAGTCTACGTCCATTTTAAATTTACTAAAACTGGATCTAAATAACCTTGGCCACCGCTAACTCTTCAGACATTTGTCCAACTAATTTCGTAGTTTCTTCCACCTTTCCCAAGCCATTGCGTAGTTTGTTCGCTTGCAGAGCTATCTCTGCTCTCTTTGTTTTTAACATCCTGAAGGAAGAAATAGCAAAAGAGTAATTACCTGGCTGATCTCATTATTAACGCTAGGAAAACAACTCCGTTCTATCGTTCTAATGCGGGTTGACAGCAACGTGCGCTAATGATAAATAGTGGCTATTTACAATTGATTACCAATTTATTGTAGCAAGAATTATAAGCGCCCAGCGTTGCTTAACATTACGAATCCTCTGCAAGCGGACACGTAATAGTACACACGAAAGAAAATTAAACATTCGGCAACAAACTCTTCTTCACTGCTGAACATACTCGTAGGTCTTCCTTGAAGGGATTCTGCCCACAATTCTTACGCTGGGAATACGGGTTGGGAATCGCACACAAGGTTTCGTGTACCGCCTACGCTGCTTTTGGGGCAGCCAGGGCGGTTAAGTGTGCCTGAATAGACGCGCTGTACCGCAATCCACCAGCCAGCAGCCAACAATCAACAAACGCCACTAATTATGACACATGTTGTGTGCTATATAAAGGATATGAAAAACATCCTTACTCCTTATACCCCGACACGAGTTCCAGATAGTTGGTGGGCGTTACATAATTGGTCCTTCGCATCTCCTGCCACATGATGCGGCAATATTTGCCCACGGAGGAGTGGATGAGCGACATTATCGACGCTACGGACGCCCGCAGCGTGTCTTCGCGGCTTTCTATGAGTGACTCTTTCCTGCGAACCTGTGGCAGTGTTTTACGATATACTGATAATAACGTAACATCACGCCTGTACTACCCGAAGAGGCAGGCAGAGGATTGTAGTACACTCCCACGTTTTACCAGTTACGTTTACGTCTCATTATGGAATATATGATGAGTCTATTACCATACACCGGGCACGTATCCAGACTCCGAGCCCCTATTAGACAATCTAAGTTAAAAAAATCGAATGTGCCTGACCCGGGATTTGAACTCGGAACCTCTCAATTGGCAGCCGCACTTGCAACTAACACGACCAACGAGGCAGCCCATAACAGTTCCTTGAATTATTTAATTACAATAATAATAATTTATTGAATATATACAATGAAGATGTGACAGCTAATATTTGTACACTTGTGCACGCGGGGAGTGATAAATACACGATCTTGTTCTGATCAAGCACATTCTTTGTGCATTGGAATCGACTTCCCAACCTCTGAATCGGTAGTAAAGTTAGCAACAACTGGATCGAACAATAATTACATACGTATAAATATAATTAATTATTATCAGTCACTAAGTGAGAAAGACGTATATAAATACAAAGCGCAAACCGCGCCGCGTCTCATTCGGAGGTAAACACGCGAGTGACGAGGTACTCGTAATAATAATAAGGCAACACGAAAACAATATTAAGATAATATGAAGTCAACAGTCGCGTGTGTGCTCCTGTTCGTCGCGTTGTCGTGCGCCGATACCGTGCTCTACCCGAGGGGATGCATCTACATATTGGGGCGATGTAAGTTGGTTTTCATTAACAACCGTTTGTAGGAAACATAAACCTCCATAAATCCATATTCTATTGGGAAATAGAAAGAATATACGTGATTTTTCGCTCGCTCCACACTGCCAGACTGTCGTGTCCGTTAGCAGTGCGACTGCTGAACGCAAGGTCATGGGTTTAATTTCCATGTCGGGCATTACTAGATTTTTCTGATTTAGATTTTCTTGTAGTGGCTCGGAGTCTGGATGTGTGCCCGGTGCATGGCAATAAGATCATCACCTATTCCATAGTGGGACGTAGACGTAACAGGTAAAACGTGGGAGTGTTCTATATTTCTCTGCCTACATCTTCGGGGAATACAGGGGTGATGTTACGTACTTCCTTTAATAAGGGCAAATCCACCATGTCTTAGGCCTTTTCCAGGTATTTTCTTAATGTCGTCAGACCATCTGGTTCACACAAGACGGTTTGACGACATAAGGTTCTTCATGAGCTATGTTTATATAAGTCCCTTATTATATACAAACACTACTATAATATTCTGTATTAACTGAAATGAGGCCTGTTTTTCAGTTTCAATCTTCCCCACTCTATTCGCATCACTATCGTTATAGTCATAATACATTTAATCACATATTTTATCATTAATTTATGTTGTATCAAGCAGCATGTCCAAACCGTGATATAAAAAAATCTTTCATTTGTTGATACCTCCACACTTCATATAGCACATTTCACGCTTTTAAATTGTAAAATTTCAAATATCAGAATGGTTAAACGTGTACATGTATTTTTTATAAGCGAGTTTTTTGGTTCAAACGGGCGATAATGTCATAAGTAGTAGCATAAACTTAAATAATTTATACTTACGTCCCATGAAATAGAGGTCGGTCCTATTGATATTTTAAAAGATAACTTTTAGCATTAACATTACATTGGTTTCATACAAAAAAATTTTTCTAAATGTTAACGAAATGTATTTCAAAGTTCACCAATTTATACATGTCGATTGAGTCTCACAAAACGTCAAAGTCGTTAGGTATGCTAAACGTTAATATACACCCTTGATATCCAAACCATGGTGTGTATCATTTTGAGGCGGAGTGAGACCGAGGTGAACAATAAGGGAGTTAGGTTATTTAATTGAAAGCAACCATCACAACTGCCTCGTTGGTCGTATTGGTTGTAAGCGTGACTGCCGACCTAAAGGTAGGTACTGGGTTCGAAACCCGAATTGGGTACTATTTGATTCTTCCAACTTAGATTATTTCGTAGTGGCTAGATGTTTGGATGTGTTCGGTGTATGGCAACACTAGCCACCTATTCCACAGTGAGCTCTAAACGTAACTAATGAGACATGGGAGCGTATTAAACTCCTCTGCCTACCTCTTAGGGGATTACAGGCGTGATGTCAAGTTTTATTCCGTTCTTCATTTATATATATAATAAATGTAAATTCGTGGATATTGCAGCGGTCGAACCGGTCTTCCAATTATAACACGCCGCCTCATTATGTTGCCCAGGTCACGACCAGTACACGGTCTTCAGATAAGGACACAATAAGGAATAATGTATGAGTTGAAATGCATTATATTATTATGTTGCTACTTATTGCAATCACCGTAATATTCTTCTGTTAGATACATGATTGACCTGTCGGACCTGTTGTTGTCAAACCTGACACGCGAGCTAAGGTTCTGGGTTCGATTCGCATCCAGGACATATAGGTACGAGTATAATTATGTAACGAACTGGGATCACGTATAAATATGTATTTAGAAACTGTTGTTTAAAACTGTATATTAATATAGAATTTTTTTCATCACAGTACACGATTTAGGGCATTATGCATTTAGTAAACAAGTGGAATTAATATACAAACTAATTTGAAAATAGTAAGTGAAACATATGCTAAAGATGAAAATGTAACATACTTATATGTTCATATGAATATGTTCACATAAATTTTTCCATTTTCCACTTTGATTTAATCCATTATTAAAGCAAATATTGGTAAAAAAGCGTACCTATAACAAGGTAAATGATTATTTAAATGATAAACATGCTTGGTTTCATGTAACTCCAGCTCCACAATAAAAGAGCTCATATTGTAATATTCTAATATAAGCACGTAGGTACTTATTTTAAAAGATGCATTAGCACACCTATGGGGAGTTTCTTCAGCCGCTTCTCCACAGCGAGGCATTTTCCTAAGCGGTGGTAGTTTCATTTCGACGTACACAAAGGAACCAATTTTGAATAAATGGAATTAGAATTTGAATTGAACCTTTTATGAATTAAACGGAACAACTATTGCTAACTAGTTTATACAAAAATACAAAAAAAAAAATGATGAAAATTTTCCTATTACATGTTAATGATACATATTCGATGTCCAATGATACATATAGTCGAACGATTGAGCAATTAGCCGACCGTGAACAAACGACGCGATCCCCACTAATTAATAGTTTTTCAATCAACTCCGTGCAAGTCGTGACCCGATATTATCATAACTACTAGACGAGAATTAATGGTTTGCTTTTGTGCAGAGCTGCGTTTACTTTGTTTGTTTTTTAAATTTTAAGACTTTATTTGCATCTATGAACTACAGAATATGTGTTTTTCGTACCGTAATAGAATTAAGAAAACCTTTTACATCACTCTTTTAGGGATTCATATTACAAAAATAATTTCCATGTAGCGCGTGTATTTACGCGCGTGTATTCAAGATATCCCAATGTGTTTTTCAAGAAAATTTTGCGGATTTGACATGAAATCGTAAAAGACAAAAAGTAAATTTCACATTTATCCATTTATTTATTTATAGTATTAGTCGTTGCCAAATAAATTAGCAAAGTAGTTCCTAGAGTGTAGTGAGGAACCTGCTTGCAATGATTGCAAATTTGTTAATTTTTAATAGATTACCGTGATTGCTTCTTTAAAATATTATCTATCAGCTAAGTGACGGCTATTCGTTAAAGGTTGTATAAATTTACAAATAAATCTTAGATGTCAAAACAAAATATTATTTAAGAATGACTTCCTTAAGAAAGAAAAAAAAACAAAAGATAATATATTGGGTGCGCAGAAGATTAATAGCTCATGTCAGTCTTGTAGATGTTAAGCAAAAAAGAAAATAAATCAAATTCTACCTATGCAAAATCTCAAGCAGTTTTGTAATTATTAAAAATGTTTCAATTGTGCAGCAAAAAAGTTATAGAAATATATGTTTGAATTCACTACCGGGAAATCAGCTTACGCAGTATTGAACATTTTAGTAAGGATATATGTATTATACATAATTGATCAGCTCAGCGTATTCATAAGACAACTTTAGAATTATTATCTGTAACATGACATGAACAGAGCCTCTTCGAACGGCGACTGGGTAACGAATCAACTACGATTGCTGTCCGGCGCACCCTGGACATGCGAATAATCCTTGAACACGATGGCTGAACACTCAACGGCCCTCCTAAGGGCCAGAGAATAAGATCAGCTGTCGATTCGATGAAGAAGAACATCGTCTATAAAAGTTAATCACATTATTTGTACATACATATATGTACAACTTTACGCCAAGTCTCTCAAGGGGTAGACAGAAAACACCAAGTGCCAAATATAAACAAATGAAATTAATAATTTTTTTATTTAATTCGTTTCAAACCAAAATCTTTTTTATATTAGTCTTAAATAATCCGCGAATGTTCTTTTGTAATTCAACATCCGTTAAATAGTAAGTTGAATATATTATTACTAATAAACTTAGATGACAATTATGACTTTGCTATGAACAAGACTTATATATTTATATGAAGCTTTTCTAAGCAGAAAGAGCCAGTACTCTCTGGGGATACCTCAAGGTTCGTCTTTGACCTCCACAATGTGGAGTCCACATTATACATCTCGTTGAGGAAAAATGTAATATTTCAACCAGTTTCACTAACATTACGCATCAAACAGTGCTTGTTTATCCAAGTCATTATCCATTTCCGTGACCACAAGGTTTAGTACACAATGCAATAATGGCACACAAATGATAACAACAACATTACTGAGAAACATTAACATGTTTGGAATTGGTAATATTGATGTTAAAGGACTCACAATCATAGTTTCACACAAGCACATACAGGTAAAAACATACAGTTTGTGCAAACCGAATCCCAAGTAGAATTTCCAGAACATTCTTCCTCGTCGATCGGCAATATATATCGTCATCATCATGAAACTTGTTATCGTTGAACTTTTGAATACTGGTGTCTTCATAGAATGAGAAGGGTTAAGGCCGTAATCTATCACGCTGGCCAAGTGCCACAAGTCAGACTTCACACGCCTTAGAAAACGTAATGGAAACTCTAAGATGGGTACATGGTCTCCTCACGATGTTTTCCTTTATTGTTACAAGTGATATTCAATCTTAAGATGCATTCAATCCTTGGATACCAATTCAACTAATATCGTTAGCTATTAGCACACTATCATTTTACATCAATTAATGAGCTGTACACAAACCGATTGATGGACCCATTCAACAATTACATTTTCACTAATTTATCGCCATTGCAATTTCCGGTAGCGAAGAATGTCCGGAGGGCACCCACGCGTACGCTCTCGGCTGCGGCTACAAGACTCCCGAGCCCACCTGCAGTGAGCCCAACCCCGAAGCCGAAACGAACATGATATGCGACTATTCCGCCTGCTATTGCGACACTCCAACGATAAGGGACGAGATTACAGGAAAGTGTGTGCTAAAGGAGGAATGCTCCCCACAAAAACCCCCAACACCAACGTTACTGCCTCCTTTCGAAGATCTTGTGCCCCCCTCCCCGGAAACACCTTCGAAACAAGAAGCCCCTGCCCTATCTGAAAAACCTTCGAACCTCAATGCCCCCAAGCCGTAAATTTCTTACGCTGAATCCCAAGATAAACCAAAAGACGAAAAATAATAAACTTCAGAAACATGACACCGATATTTTTTCTGTTATGTAGCATCTAATTTAAAAATTAATTATTTTTACAACAATAAAAAGTTTTTTAAATATTAAAGCGTTGAAATCTATTTTATTCTTAATCAGATTAGTTCTTACTATAATTATAAGAATTCATTTAGAAATAAGTTTTGGAAGTTTGTAATAAACCAAAACTCTTTTATGTCTGGCTCGAAAACATTATCCAGATGCCTTAATTAGCAAAATTAATTATTTACAGTTGGATAAATATTTTTATATGCCACGATGGGTTACCAGAGTGATTTTAATAAACATATTTAAAAGGCTCTTTATAACATCTAAATAGATATCACGAAACATCTGACTACACGTAGCTGCTCACCCGGGGGCCGGTGATGGAGGCCAGCAGCTCCACGCCGTCGAGGAACCTGTAGGCCACCTCCAGCAGCGCGTCGCGCGGCCACTCCACGAACCAGTTGGTGGTCGTCGAGTTTATGAGCGCCGGGTACTGCCTGATGCGGTTTCTGTGCGATGAAACGACAATATTACTATTGAGACGATTTTAAATTTCTCTACTTCTACTTTATATGTGGAGGGCGGTGCATTGTAATCATCTAATAAATGTTATACAGTTAACTTAGCAACGAGAATGCAATAATTGTAAACTATAAGCGCACTATTTGTACTTGCCTTATAAGATCAAAGCATTATTTATCTTACTAATGGGGGGAAAAAACTCACCTAAACTCGTCGCCAATGGGACTGAAACACAGTACAATATGCATATTGGCTCGGACCCGGTCCACCAAGAAGAGATACACAGATTCCGCAGTTTGCAATATATTCGCAGCCTTCATAGGCTTCTCGAGCGCCTGTTTGATCTGCAAATTTAATACAAACGACACATTTTATTTCAGTAGGTACTGGTCATAAAAATATCATAAGTGATTTTGACTATATACATATAAGCAATTATTTGACTGCCACCTTGATCCAGTAGTTGTAAGCGCATCAGCCGAAAGGCGAAAGGTCCTAGATTCAAACCCGGGTCGGATGTTAATTTCTAGTAACATGTAAATATAGACATAAACATAA
>DWFO01001903.1:0-14743 GCA_018246595.1 Mimoniades nurscia nurscia | reverse complement strand
CTATTTCATTACTTTGAAACGTCTATAACAAAAATTACTTCATTGTAATACAGACGGATCTCATTAGATGCTGTGTTCTAAGTGTAAAAAAAATCATAGTTCCATAGAGTCACGTAAATTCAGATGTTCCCTGTTAAGCTGAAGCGTAATAGTACCATTTGTGTACACATCGGAGCGTGACCAGTCTAATTCGCCTTTTAATATTCGGACAATGTATGAGTCCGTCGCGTGGGACCTCCAACTTTGTTAATACCAGTCTTGTTGAAATATCTTTCCCTACTAGCTTTGCGAGTTTGTTCCCTTGTAGTATTATTTATCCGCGGTATAATTTTTCGATATTATGCAACCTTTGATGTCTCTGTTTGAATCCTCTGTGAAGGTTTCTATTGTAGATGGACCTAGCATTTGCATCTAACGTTAAATTGTAGTGCCTATTATTGTTGTCTTCTGGTTTATACATACTTATATAATGTCAGAACATCTACCGGTGATGGGCAGTGCCATCAATCTTGTCTTCTTGCTTGAACAACGTCAGAGATGAAAGTCGGAAAGATGGCAGGCATTTCAACGTAGTTGAATGACGTCAAATGTTGCCTTTTAATATCAATTTTTCTTTATGTACGTTAAAATACATTAAGACAGTGTGGCCAGAGTATTTCTCGGGCGTTGTTATATTCGAAAAATTTCATGTACAGTGGTATCATTTATGACAATTGTAGTTTCGATTTTGCTTTAATTTTCTATAAATATTATTGTGATCTCTTCAATTGAACAAACATGAGATATAGCTTTCTAATCTAGCTACTAGGATGGCAGCGGTCGGATGGGGAAAATTGGAGACAATGTACGGTGTATGCGCTCGGATTTTTATGGCCACCCCGGTCAAAATAAAACAAGTTTTTACTGATTGTTTACAACTTTCCTCTTTTGCCTATCGCTGTTTGCGTTGTTTATCGCGGATATTTATGGCGTTGTTAAATTGTTTTAGGCTTTAATTAAAATTGTACTCTTATTTTTCATTCGAAAGTTACGGATTGTTTTTGAGACTTCATCCACTTTTCGGCAAGCGGGTTTATAAAAGTTATTGTAAAATATTTGATAAATAATAAGTTTTAAGTCTAAATATATATTGTTCTTTTTTTAGTCACTAATAAATGAACATCCTTTTCACAGAAATCAATTATGTCACTAGCATAGGTTTCACTAATGTCGACTAAATTTCCAAGTCCTCCTTATTACTAAGTATTTTATTAAGGAGAAAGACTTCTTCCCTAGAGATATCTGTCATATTAATTAGACAATCACATTTACCCACATGCTAAGATTTTATTAACACTGTAGTTTTTGGAGTCGGTACACAATACAAAATTTACTATATTTTATCTTCTAAACTTAATATAAATATATCTTCTAAAACGATATGCTAATGTAGCAAGTATTAACTTTTTCACAACGTAACTTTCCGTTAAGAATATAGCGTTGCGTTTGTAATCTGGATATCGCAATGTATGGCGGGTACAGAACAGAACACAAATTTCGAATTACAACCGTTCGCCGCAATCCATCAAAGCCAGCATGGGATATCGCTATTCGTACCCCGGCATTTGTCAGAGGAACTAATAACTAAACAATAGTTATGCGGCTTACGCACGTGACACACGACAGTACAAAAATCAGTAGAGATATAAAACGTTGATTAGCAGTAAGTACCGTTCATTTCATAATAGGCAATATTTACTGTGGCAGACTGTATTACCTATATCAGAAACCAATGATAATGAGTCGTGTGTAGTGGGCCTTAAATTATTTTGACGTCATTGCGATGCGTTTTGTTTGTCAGTCTGCGTGCTCGTCTACACGGATGGTTCTGACGCATTGACTTGCTAACAATGCCCGTCGGTGCCTCCCTACGCACTTATATATATTGTACATTCGCTCCCCGTAAAATAATTTCATTACATTCCCCTATAATTCCACCGTGTCCATTGTACACCTATACTGTATTTAGCCATTAAAAGTAGAACATACAGCAACGTAAATATACTGCGTGAACTTTTAATTAGCGCGCAGTTTTGAAGGGTGCTTGTCCTAGTAAAAACAAAAAGTTTCGTGGTAATACTTAAAAGAAATATTTTAAAATGAATTTCATTTTTTGTTTCGTTTCGAAAATGGCTGTTTTTTTTAAATTTAAGTCTTAATCCGTATTGAATCAATTCTAGTCACAAAATTAGACAATAAATAAAACTACGAGTATGTTCAAGTATGACTATTTAATCCACGTCGTCAAGAACATTAAATTAAGACTTTAGTAAATCAACGAATCGGAAATGTTTTTGTTAAATATTTAAAGACGTATTTTTATTAGGTAGATATATAATCAATATTTAATCAATAAGGCTGTTTGATGGGTCCCAGTAATTTTTATATTACAAAACTAAATAAAACACGCAATTACAGATGTATTTCCGGGACATACAAATGCGTCTTGGGTTGGCATTCGCCTGCCACACCCTTCAAAACGAACGCAACAATGCAAGCAGTGTTCATTAACCGTAACTGTTAGAATAGGTGTACGGGGCGAATAAGCAAACCGCCTATACACTGCATGTTTATAGTATTATTATTAGTAACAATAGTTCTTGTTAATATTTACAATGAAACCAGTGTGTGCCAACTAGGATTTACGGACGATATTAAATGTAAAGTTACATTTGTGAAGCGCTACCAGGAATATACCATCTATTACTCCCGAGCACCGCCTACGTCATGTTACAGCGAGACGTCTAATGATTACAATCACTCATCCTGCCAAATTAGAAATGTCGGTTGCTAATAGGTATTTGGGAAACGTGCAATTGTACTCCCACTTCGGTCGGTTAGTGGTTACTTTGGCAGTTCGCAACAATCGGCCAGACGTAATGGTCAGGTACTTGTCCATCAAAATACCAACAGTTTCACGAACAATGCTTCTTGTCTGTCCGTTAGTTTAGTTAGGAGCTGTTTTGCATATATTAAGTTGGACTTTGGTGGTGGGTTGGTGGAGAAACCTGCTCGTTTGAATAAGTTTTGAACGTGATCTGGAAGTCAGTTAAATTTGAATTGCACTAAAATGAACCTATTTATTTTTTATATTGTCATTAAACTTATCTTTCTTGTAGTGATCATAATGTGACATTACGTTACCAATTGAAAGTAAGAGAACACCTCTCATTAATAAGAAATATTACAATATTTTTTATTTATTAATGATATTTCTAATACCCTACATTTATATTAATAAACATTTTCACAATTAAGTAAGTCTTGCTTCTGTAATTTAGTAAATCATTCGCACTCGGTACATACAAATTATATTATATTTTTAATGTGAATCAATTATATTATATTTTTAATATACTCGTGTCGGGGCGGAGTAAGTATACATTCCTCGACTCCGTGCCGGGGTACAGCGTGTTTTAAGAGGCGACTAAATCCGGCGCTGATACATCGTGGTATGGCGCGGTGATTAACATAGCGAGCTTAGGCACAGCGATCCCTGGTCGCCTATGGGCAACAGCGTAGGCGGACCGAGAAGCTGTGCTCTGCGATACCCAATCTGCATGCCCAGCGATGGGATTATGGGCATAACCCATCAGAGGAGACCTACGTTCAGTAGTGGAGCTGCAGATGATGATGACGACGAGTGATGACCTTTGAAATGTTACTTACACGTTTAATAAGTTAAAATGCTAATGAAAAATTATTTTCATTTAGAAAACGTTCATTAAGCTGACTATAATGTTTACGAGATAATATTTTATAACTTAATAGTGTAAAATTAAATATAGAGTTTTATCCATAAGAGAATTTGTTTATAAGAACAATAATAGGTTCTCTTTAAGTGAAATTATCGCTTGAGAACGCATGGACATACAACATTATACACCAAAATCAAATTAGGGCCTCCCACTTTTGGCAAGTCGCTCCGAAGTAGGAGCAAACTCAATAAAAACGAATCAGAATAAGGAGACTTCGAGAAATGGCATAAAGAAAAAGTTTTAATTTGTTTAAATATTTCCGCGGGTCGGAGTTCCCTCGGCGGCTCTCAAGTTGCGTAGTATTAACTTGCCCGCGGCGGCCTAATGGGACGAGCCACCTGGTCTTAAGACGACATAACAATTAACTCGAAGAAGAAAATATTAGTTGAGCTAATAGACCCACTCAGATACACTCCGCCCTCTGCCCTCCATAAATAACACCCCTTCCCGAGGACAGGCGCTCTACAATGTCGTCGTATTTACGTAATGATTCTCCAAGGAGGGAACTCTCGAAAAGGGATACTTGCTATACTTGTTCTACCGCTTTATCCCTGTGTTTTTATAGGCGAATTGATTAGGAAACGTGATGAGCAATATTAACGGAAGGATTATTTGTAGCCGAAGTTTAGGAGGAATATTAACTGGATGTTATTAATATTACTTTTTTATACTGGATTTATTAACATTACTTACCTTTTTTTATTATTAATATTGTAACTTACTGGTTGAGTGGTTGCAAGCGCGACTGGTCATCAAGAGGTCCTGGGTGCGAATTTCAGATCGGCTACTACTACTGGATTTGTTTAACTTAGTATTATAGTAGTAGCCTGGAGTCTGGATCTGTGCCTTTTGCATGATTACGCTCATCCACTGTTCCATAACGCACGCAAACCCAAACTGATTCAACGTTGTTATAATGTGTGAATATAGTAGGGGTGATCTGTTAAATACGTTGTAGAAACTATAGTGAATGTAATCGAATCCAATGCTTTGTATTGTATACATGCACATAGATCAAACAAGTAAGTTGGCTTTGCTATTAATTACTTAAGAACATAGGAACACGTGCAACATGTTAACAAGATACTCGTACATAAGAATTCTTAAAGATACGAATGAAATCTACTTGCAAATTATACTATCCGAGAACCAACAGCAACAGATTACGCATACGCGTTGTTAACTTTATTAACGCGAATTAACTATCTCAACTCCTCAAAGTACACCTCAAATCCAATTAACAATTACGGGTGCCTCAAACCGTGAAGGTTCGATGAATAAAATATGAAAGAAGTTTACGAATACCCGAGAAACGTTTTTGGTATTTGAATAATCACTTTAACAAACAAAATTCGACTGGATCCGCTTCATTACTTATTAATCTGCACTTGAGTACGGGACAAACAAAACATAAGGAGAACGCGATTCTCCCTACAATCGAATTTCGACTGCCTTCATGTATGCTTATTGTTTTTATTCTATTTACGATTGTAAACGTTGAAAAGTCAACGAGTTTTAAGATAGTACACAGAATTTTAAAATACAAATACCTGCAACGAATATATGGAGAGTACAGAACGTAATCTCCATGTTCTTATATTCCGTAAACTGAATAGGCCGATGTGACTTATAGAGTCGTTGCTAAATGACGAATGATTCTTTTAAACATTGTCATATTACGATGTACTCGTAAATTGTGAGATATAATTGAAAATGTATATTTTCGAAATTCTAAATACATTCAGGAAATATACCGTGGTGTTTACTCAAAACATTTCGCTAAATAATAACGAGGTGGTGTAAAGAGTATAATTTTCCTGTTGTTCAATTATCTTGATGGGTATCTTAAATACAGAGGCAAAGAGCAATAATCGTTTGCTGTTAATAATAATTATTGTTCATTACTTTGTTTACTTAGATTTCTAAGCACTTTCAGACTGTGTCATTAAGTTTGTGAGTGGTGAAATAAATTATTTTTTGTTGCTCACGAGTGGTAGTAAGAATTATAATAAAATTATGATTTTTCAATAAAAACGGAGTGAAAGGATCCTTTAGATTAATGAAAAATGTATTTTCGATCCAACAATAGAATGTTCTTAGTAGCATACTTTCAATTATCAATATTTTACACTAATTAAAAAAAAGTGTAATTTTATAATAATTCGCATAAAAACCTATTATCAATATGTATAAATAATCCCGTCGAATTTTAAATGACACCCGCAGGCAGTTGACGAAAGGTCACAAAAGTTTGTAAAGAACCTCATACACTTAATACCTTTTAATTGCATGACTTGTACCTATCACGCGACCCGTAATAAAGTTATCACCCAAAGTAAGCCTATCGCTTTTAATGATTAGAGCATTTGTGAAACTTTTGAACACTTTAAAAAGTTAGGACCTGGCCTGAACAGCGGGCCGATGTTAATTATCAACTTTTTAAAAACTGCAACTCATAATAGACAGGCCGGGTGGAAGATGGATGACGTGTTGGGGGTTTTCATTAAATTCCCTTCGTAACTTTGGAAAAAATCGCCGAACAAAAACAAGTTGAATTTGATAGCAGGAAGTTTTAAAATACCAAGGGCTGGAGGGTTGCATCCTGTTAGGAAAAATATAATGCCGCGATAATACGCAGGAGTGTGATTGGAATTGGTGCACCTATTCCGTTTTTTTTATAAGTTCGGCGTGAACATTATGAGTTTTTTTTTTAACTATGTCCTTTACTATTGTTATCTTGTGGTATTTAATGTGTTTGTTGTGCATAACGTTACTTTTATTTAAACCCAAATTTTTTAGTTACTGTTTCCTTTAAATTATTAAATAACGCAGACCGGGAAATAACGTGCCTTCGTATTTTGTATTCTGCATATAATTATATATTGAGAAAATTAGCTGTAGTTTAATATGTATCGAGAAGTAACGCGTACATTATATGAGCCTGCAAATATGATAAACTCGTGCAGCGCCGCTGATTTGTACGTCTTGCAGTACTCGTACGTTTGAAGGACCATTTAACTCTTCAGAGCTACATCATTGTATGTATGTATATCTTGCACGAGCCTCGCGAGATGCTGGTAACAACTGCTGAACTAGTTATTCAGACTAAAATCTTATGTAAGCCTGAATTAGCGCAGTGCAGCCGGAGTCAACGTAAATTCGTTTAGTTAATTCGGCCATTTTCTCTCCTGTCGTTCAATAATCTATTTTCAGTTGGACATAATTTACGTTTTACAGAGAATCGCAGTGCAGAAATTTTTCTTACGTTATGGAAATAACACGTTTCATTTGTATAACAGAAGCCCAAACGTTTATAACCGTACAGTAGAACTTACTTATCCCATGCTATTCCCTGTTTTGATATGGAGCTTATTGCCATATAAGATAGAATATTTTGTGCGGCCATTGAGACATTCTTTTTCTACTATTTGCGTTGAACATATATAAATAAAGATCCCATCGCTCATAAACGTATTAGAAAACTATGTCGTATAAAGCAGTGTTTTCCTAGTGGTTTTGTAATTCGACCTCTCACTCCGGGAATCCGGGTTCAAATGATAGCGTGCACCTCTTTAAAAATGAGCGTTTTAAGTTTATATATCACTTGCTACAACGGTGAAGGAAAACATCGTGGCGACACCTGCACACCTCTGAGTTAAAAAAAAGTTGTTGTCTAAGGCGTGTGAAGTCTGCCAACACGCACTTGGCCAGCGTGGCAGATTACGGCTTTAACCCTCTCATTCTTATAATAATAAGAGATACATTTTCCAAAAGTGGAAAAATAAAGGGTCGAGAAAAAAAAGACTGTCAAACGCCAGAAAACCTGTTTATGAAACTGGTACTTTATCCTACAACCTTAATAAAAACTGTTTATTATTATTAATGCCAATTGTTTGTTGTAATTTAATAATACAATCCTTATCCTATTTGGTACGTTGATATTGAAAGTGTTGTGGTGATATGTGAGATGATTTGCGCGATAACATATTAGCTCATCGATAGAAAAAATAATGGTTAAAAAAGGCGAATGAAGGAGCGGAGTGGTTGCCGACGATAGCAACTTAATGACGCCACTGAAGTTTCACTCGTTAGTCTTACGTAGATTGCCAGTCGTTACCGAGTAACTATAGGAAGCGTGTCTCATACGCCTCTCCATTTTCAACCCAAGTTTTGTAATGTAAGGGAACTAACGTTAAAGTATCAAAGGTATTGTAACGTATAGTAAGGTACAGTTTAGTTTGCATTGACATTATTCATTGCATCCTGAAGAGTTTGGAATTCAAAACATTAAAATTTCACTTGTCAATTTGGATTATACAAGAGGTAACAAAAGACAAAATGTAAATTAACAAAGTTCAAAACTCTCCTTCAATGAAATAATTCATTTGTCGTCTGATTTCGTGAATTATGTTAGTGACGCTCTTCATTCTGAGCACTTATCTGAATGGAGTTGACATCCCTTGTCATATTTTATTATTGCCGTGTGAAATGCAACGAGGCCGCAGTAATTGTTAAATCTTTACGTTAGAGGTTCTGTCTTCGTTGGTTCGAGTGCTGAGAACTTAGATGAGAGTCTCAGCTTCGATTGTGACAAAGGATTTGTAAATTCTATATAATATAAGAAGATAAAGTTTTGGGTGTTGGTTAATGGAAGTCGAGTTCTGGAGCGGCAGTTTGGTAACGGGCGGTGCGATGCATCTTGCGCGGTTCACGGGCCGTGCCTACACTGCGGCGTCTACTTCACTTCCAATCTGCATATAAATCGAATATCCATAATGACGTCGCTATCGCAAGCGTCCCAAAATTCGTTCAAAATCCGATAAGCCCTGCCCGTGAAAGCCCTAATCCACAGAAGTTTGGATGACCTCGATAGACCTACCATCTTCTATTATGTAAATTATCAGCCACACGAAACTTTCGGTCGACCACTGCGGCTACTAGGTTTGCGGGCAAAAGTTACGATATTGATCTACGGTCGTATCTTTTGAAAGATCAAAGCTGGTACACACTACGTACCCAGTAGAATGGGATGAGAGGCGACTTAATGTGGCATCTCGGTATCTGAATACGTTTCTAAAGTATCAGTTATATTTTGTTAAGAAACAACTGCTTATCTCAAAATAGTGTAGGTGAATAGTGAATTAGTGTTATTAAAGAGAAACCCCTGTGAAAATGAACCGGTCATTGTGCGTAGGCCGGCGCCTGCTGCTGGTAACGACAGGCGTAAATGACCCGCGGACAAAACATGACCGCGTCCGGTCTGCACGGACGACTACGTCACAGCCGCTTGTTCACATACTCTATAATCTGTATTGCGAATAATAGGTATAAAAATAAAACACAATGGTCACCGGCTATTTTTTGCTTTCATAAAAATGTTTGTACCAAAATACACCCCTTTTCATTTCGATATTTTTGCACAACAAATTGTTTCAATATTCAACGTATCGGAAGCTTTGTAAACTTTTTGATGGATCTAGACTTAAGAAATTATTTCAAATAATTATTATTCATTCGCATGAAACAAGTAGATAGGTACGTGGTATTGCCAAGTTGAGGTTAGGTACATACTTCTTCCATCGGCGTTTTCTGTGGAAACTTTTTTAAGCGGCCTCTCATTTCCTATATGTAACTTTGCTTTTAAAACCATCTCAGTTCTAGCTGAGGGATCGAAATGAAAAGTTTGGATGCCTGAATGTTTCGTTCGGTTGTTGTTTAACATTTTGCGAAATCGCGTACAACATGATGTTTTTCTTTTGAAAATAAACATATCTTCTTTATGTGATTTCGGAACATGTACCGATGTTGTGATTACATAATAATACGGTGTACTAAGATAGGAAGATCTGCCTATAGGGCCTTGTTTTGATAAGGTATGAGCCTTACCCTGACCCAGTTACTTTTAATCCATCGCTCACCTATAAGTTTTTATTGGCAGTGGCCCACTACGACCTACATTATCAACATCATCATCAGATTTTACTATTTCCAGTCACGTAATCTTGAGCTACTAACTATACGCATACAGTTCTCCCATATAGTGGGTTAGGGACTCGATTCAATTTGTATGAATGGCAAAGTGAGAGGGAAATATATTATCGCGAAACTTTTTCAATAACACTTGAGCCGTAAAATATCATGTCATTTTACATCCTTTTTGGGTTTTTTGCTTTTATACTTGGAAGCTCGCGTTGGAATCAACTTCTAAGACAAATATGAATAGGGAAATGAATTATATGGAAAGCTCCTGCTGCGTGACGCGTGAGAGATTGCGTCGCTTTGCGTCGACCTCTGAATTTAACCAGTCGTTTGTGTTCCACAAAACTTGCCTCGAGGTTACATTAAGCCGATTGCGGGCGTCAATCAAAACCCGCCTTTTTGCGAGATACCGTAATATACGGTATAAAACCAACCAGATACTAAGGCTAATGTTTTTATTATGTGTTTTTATTTTTCCAGCTTCGGCACGATTTCGGGAAGACTTACAATATTCGGAACGTTTGCCGTTGAGCGGATTGAAAACATGTTTCATATTTAAACTTAGTATTTCAAGTTAATAGCTACAATTAATGATACATATAAAATTATAAAAGACATTTCGTAAAACAGTTATGAACTATAATATAAATAACAATTCTGTTTAGGAACTTATGTTATATAAACGTACGGAAACTATTTGTAATAACATTAATACTAAAAAAAAATTACCACACACACAAAATTTACAATATCCACCACAATAAATTTTAATTTCGCAATCACTAATAATTTAGGCCACTGAGTACTAATAAACTCATAACAATAACTAACTCTCGGTTCGAAGGTGCATAAATCTATATTTAGCGGAAAGCTCACTTCAGAGTAACGATACGACCCATTTTCAGAGTGAGGTGCGCCGTATCGCCTGATAAATAGCGTCTGTTCCACAAAAAAGCGATAACCGTTCGGAGAAAGGCGATCATGAACAAAATGCAGCACCTCATACCTATCCTCTCGATTTGTCATTTTATATCAATTACCTACGTCTAAATTATAATTTGTATATGGTAGGCACACTCGTTGTTATGGTTAACGTACCAAAGTATTGAAAGTATTACGTTTAATTATCGCATTATACTCTTATTGAACAAATAGCTAATCAGTGCGACAAAAAACTGTTATTTTAGAATATACGAAATGTGGACTCAACTAGTATTGGCTTGTACGAAGTGTGCATTAAAATAAACTTTAGAGAGTTTCCTGTTATATAATAAATATATCATAACCGACTGTAAATTAGCACGTTTTATTGGTTCAGATATCCGGTGACACTTGTACCTTAAAACACTGGCAAGTAATTCTACTAAAATTCTGTCCGGCAAGCTTCCTTGAGTCGCCAAAGTTTCAACAATTACTGTAACTTACAATTTATGGGTCGAGCCGCCAATGCGGATCGGGCACAGGTGGGTGTACCTCAAATTTATACTTTTTAGTGCTGGAATTTTTTTTGGGCTTCGTACACATTCATTTTATAAATGACGTTGCCTGGTAGGGCGATGTGCTCTGTGGAAAAATAAATCTACTAGATCCTGTATGTAGTCCATTTATTTGAAATTCCAATTCATGTTCAAAGCACATTTCATTTCACGTGTTCATTTGATCGATGTAACCAATATTCATATTGAAAAATTACAGCATCAGTATCAAACGGGTGAGCGTATAAATTTGAATATATCAAATCAACGTCAAAAATTAC
This sequence comes from Mimoniades nurscia nurscia, assembly GCA_018246595.1. Classification (NCBI taxonomy): domain Eukaryota; kingdom Metazoa; phylum Arthropoda; class Insecta; order Lepidoptera; family Hesperiidae; genus Mimoniades; species Mimoniades nurscia. The sequence goes on along the minus strand of DWFO01001903.1, from coordinate 3,211 downwards.
GAACCGTAATTATTTTTACGTGGCAACAAATGCCACAGTATAAAGCGTCCGCGTGGCAGACTATGGCCTTAACCCTCTCCGTATGGATACCCTCGTTCCAACAGTGGAACGACAAAAAGGGTCGGAAAAAAATATTACGATAACTTAATATAAAGTAATACCCTAAAAGTCATAATTTACTTTTCTATTCATCGACAGAGCTCTCATAAATCCAACACCTGCAAGTTGGGAAGGTCTTACGAGAGTATAAACTTGATTAATACGCAAAACAATGTTCAGGGCGACATGAAACATCGTAGGTTATCTGTCACTGCATGCGTGCGCACGCTCGCGGTGGCTCCGTAAACATCGCCCCATTTGAAAGGATTAACGGTACTTTAAGCATTTACTATTACTAATTGTTGAGATGACGCGTACGATGTATAATACTCTAATTAATTAATATATGTATGGAAGTGGAGTATGGAAATATTGCTCAAATCTTGGTGTGGATCCAAGTATTATATTTACGAGCGTTTTTTGTTTTGGTAGAATGCCTTACTGGTCGTGTTGGTAGAAATCTCGACTGCCGATCGGGAGGTCCTGGGTTCAAATTCAGGGTCAGGCACTATTGGGTTATTTTAATTTAGATTTCCTAGTAGTGGCTCAGAGTTTGTATTTGTGCCTGGTGTACGACAATAGGTTTACCATTTATTCTATAGTGAGTCATAAACGTAACTGGTGAAACACGGAATGCATAAAACTCCTCTGCTTAACTCCTCGGGGATAACAGGCGTGATGGAAGTATAGGCGCGTGTTACGTTTATGTTCATTATTATTATGATTATGATTAAAATTTAATTTATGGGATATATCTTATTATTTTATTTTGTAATTAATTAATTATTACGTGCGAATTGAAAGAATTTAGTGCTCCTAAATATCCTACAATTTGACCTCGATCATGGCATATCATAGGTAATGCAAGGTACGCGAGCAATAAAATGAAATACAAATTTTGAATATTGTTTTTTTCGATAACTTCTATATATACCACGCAGCAATTACTATTTGCGAAAAAAAAAATAAAGTGAGAAACACTTTCATAAAAAAAAATCAGGCATTTTCAGTAAACGAGGGTAGTTAAAGAAAGCTCAACTCAACGCAACAAGCTCTGAACGAAGTAATCCATTTATTGTGAATGAAATAAAGATGGCAAGATTGGCTGGATCACAACGCACTTACACAAATTTCGTTCCCGTGTCTTCGACGATGAATAATAGATGCTCCCGCAAGTGGAGTTCGACCTCTGTTAGGGATGTCCCAAACGTTTCTTGTTATATTTCATATTAATCATTATTAAGTTGCGGTTGTACAAAAATTATTATTTTCAAATTAAGTCACTGAAATGCGTACACAATGAAAAGAGATAAAATCTTTATAGTTTTAGTGCAAATATTTTTGTAAAAGCAGTACCATATTTTTGTAAGTACGAGTGTTTGTAGTTCGGTTCTCATAAAAGTACCTATTTATAATATCGTAAATTCACTAAAATGAGACCGATGACAATAATTCAAAAAAGTATAGTAATAAATATAAGTTATAAAATGAATAAAATTGTATGTATGTATATCTGCTTAAAATTGTCTCATAAATTATTTGTTCAATATTAACGTAAAATTATAGTTTCAACTGAATTGCAAAAATGTGTACCTACGGTTAATGGAATGCTGTGGAATTGATTTGATTTATTTGTGATTTTGGCTTAATTTTTCTGTCTTTAAATGAATAATTAAATCAAGACACCATACATTTCATATCTACAAAGTAAGTATTAAATTTATCTAGTTACATAATATAAGATAATATATTGAAGTATAATTTTGGTGACATTAGACATCCCTAACTAGCCTTCACGATACATCAGCCACATACATTGATAGCCATAAACGGTACCCATCAATTTAATATTACAAAAGAACAAAACCAATTCTCTTACATTAAATACCGAAGTTTACTTAACGTTATTTGGACGTTTTGAACATTTTATAAAGTTAATCCTAGACCTTTGATGTTACTAAATACTAATACGACTGTATCAAGGACAGCTTAAACTAGCAATTGTATATAAACAAACATTTCACAACATTATGAAAGAAGAGATAGTATAATGTCCATTATTCGACTTAATTTACAATTAAGTAGACAGTAAATCATTTAATCAGTACGTAAGAACAAGTAATTGTTTTTTGGATGCAGTAGTTATTGTCTGAGTATATTACAACGTATTTAAACGCAAATAAATCACAGCGTCGTGCACTGACAACATGTCGAGCAGTAATTTGTACGAGATACACTGGCGCGTATTTCGCGAATAAAAGTTAATTTGAAAGCAATTACATTATTCGAAAACATCAAGCAAGTTGATAGATATCTGTGCACTTTGTACTGTACACACACACGCATTGTACGTGCGTGTTATTTGCAACGCGTATTTCCGTTCGCTGATAGGTAAAAAGCGTCGATATTGTATAGAGGACGATAAATAAAAACGAAGCCCACATTTCGTAGTGCTACTTTATAAGCGAAGCACATCGGGCCGGGCGCGGCGCTGCAAATGGCGCGAAACGACAATTTTAAAGCACAACATTGAATATACGGACGCACGAAAAGGGTGCGTTCATGGTGACATCGGTGTATACTTTGCCTAATTATTTTTATACATTTTTTTTATTTTTATTGTGTTAATATTTGATATGCGTACGTTTAATAAAAAAATCTCCGTGAAGTCCACATGCTTGAATTGAATAAATTACCTTTGTATTAGTGTACCTGAGTAACTTATCAGTTACTGTAGCACAAGCATACCGGTACCGGTAGACTGCGCTATACCGCGATATGCTAGCGACGGGTGTAGTCACCTCTTACGATACGAGTCGAGAATACTCCGCCACGACACGAATACAGTGAAGTAGACTAATTAAATAGAATAAATTTACAAGCATGGACTACACACTGTATGTGTAAAATGTAACTACGTAAAACGTGATCGTAAATCCGTGGCAAACATTCTCAAAACGGACGCACCTCTAGGGTGAAGCGTACGAATCTGGCGCTCGTACGTGCGCCGCGATTACTCGCTTCCCGCTCGCACAAGCAAGTTGTGTGCCGCGCTTTTAACGCATTACCATGAATAATATATACTTAAATTGAAATGTCGCACTCGTGTCGC